>JAODUP010001087.1:0-22500 GCA_025642065.1 Paralvinella palmiformis | reverse complement strand
GAAAAGTGACGGACGGGGATGATGACATTGAGTAATGTCTTTCGAGACGCGAGAGATAATTCCTGTCGAATCCCCGTAGGACGCCGGAGATTTTCTCACCGATAAGAAATTGGAGAGTAACCTTTTTCTCTATCTACCGGTACGTCTCTTTGTTCGTCTACACCTGTCTGGATATCTGTCCAATCCTTTGGGTGATTTGACTACCGTGTGTTGATGGGTCTCTCTCTCTCTCTCTCTCTCTCTCTGTCTCCCTCTGTGAGTGTGTGAGTGTGTGTGTGAGTGTGTATGTGTTTGTGTGTGCTTGTGTGTTTCTCTCTCTCTCTCTCTCTCTCTCTCTCTCTCTCTCTCTCTCTCTGTGTGTGTGTGTGTGTGTGTGTGTGTGTGTGTATCTGTATGTCTGTCAGCCAGCCAGCCTGTCTGTCTGTCTGTCTCTAATTATCTGCTCCCCCTCCCTCTTTTTGGCGGTATCTCACCCTTCTTGTCATTACCTTTCAAGTTAGTTATACATACTCACTCATCATTATCCTCATGTTGCGCTTTTATGACAATTATTTTCTCCATCCGGATCACATTCATACCTGAGGCAGATAAATGGATCCATTGTTTCCTCCTCTGATACCTGTAATCGTCTCGTTAGTTCTCTCATTATTTGTCTCTTCTGAGTAAAAGAAGTAACGCCCTAGTCTGCAGTGCACACGTTTTGTCAACAGAACACGCGTTTATGTAAACATTACATACGCTTATGTCAACAGTACACCTGTTTATGTCAACAGTAAACACGATTATGTTAACCGTACACACGTTTATGTCAACGGTACACACGATTTTGTCAACACTAGATACGTTTATGTGAACACTTTACACGATTGTGTCATATATTTATATCAACAGTATACCCGTTTATGTCAACGTCAACTGGGCAATCACACACACACACACACACACACACACACACACACACACACACACACACACACACACACACACACACACACACACACACACACACAACACACACACACACACACACACACCAAGAGAGATGACATTCTACAATATGCTCATCATCACTGCTATCAGGTAATGATCATCACCTACTCCGCCATCATGCTAGTAAATAACATACATGAAACGTTCGAAGTATACACTCTTTCTCTATCTCAATCTCTCTTTCTCTATCTCAATCTCTCTCTCTCTCTCTCTCTCTCTATATATATATATATATATATATATATATATATCAGGATCATCATCATCATCATCATCATCGTCATCCTATTCAACAACATACGTGAAGAGCCCGAAGTATCTCGGCAATCCATCCATTGTCTCGCCAGTCTACCTTTTGGAGGCAATCTTATCTCCACCCACTTACTAACACTTACAGCAAGTCTTATATAGTATATCTGGACTTGAACGTATTATTCAACATACTTAGGTTTATGGATAATTACAGAGCTTATCCTGATGCCTGTTTCGGTCGACTAATTAACGGGGCAGGCAATATATCGTGGTTGAGATTCACCGTGTGGGAAGAGACGCATTACCAAGGTAACAGGCGGGTTAGTTGGAGGATGTGCAGTCACCATCCTTAGTTTATTATCAGCATCCACATCATCATCCACATCAACAACGGCAGAAGCACGGACACTCTTATAGTCATAATTATCTTGGCAGTGATATTTATGTGACATTGAGGAGGCGTCCTTCGAGCACGTGTCCCAGATCTGACCAGCGCCCCGAATGAATAACTCGACTCAAAAATAAGCATGGTTTTTGTCCGGATGTTTGTTAGCTGAATGGCGCCGTACGTCGTCGGTTCCGGGATGATTTGTGTCCGCCACCTAGCGAGTAAACCTAATGTCAATGGTAATGTGAAGATCTACTGCCACAAACTATAAAATTCCTTTTAGCCGCCGGGGGCGCTGCAATCGGCTGAAGAAATAGGAAGCCGTCGTTATGGTCGTGCCGATATTGTTGGTTTGCCAGCGTGCGCGTGTGTGCGAGTGTGTGTGTGTGCGTGTGTGCGTGTGTGTGCGTGTGTGTAATTTTGGTGTCTCACGTTCTTGCCATGCCCGTTGGTAAACCTCTCTGTTGGACCAAGATTGTGCGCAGATCAACCTTAGGGAACATTTGTAGCTTATCTGTATATTGCCCTCAAATTAAAGGCTTACTATTAAAACCAATATTAAGTATGGAGGACCACTTAAAGCCGTATTTTATTCCTGATCAGCTGGATATCATTGTTTATGAATTCCCTTGTTAGATGATGATGATTGATGATGATTGATGTTTTACGGCCACTTTTGTGCACAAGGTAGGCTAAATGGGCCAAGCGACTTCCAAAGGTAATGAGACGAAGTGAAAGACGAAACAACCTTCAGATATGCCCACGCCGGGATTCGAACACGGGTGGTAGTGATCTGTGGTCCAGCACGCTACCGCTAGACCACGGAGGCGCCCCAGTTGCCCACAGATCTCCCTTATTAGAACTGTATATATGATGACAATAACATTATGAGCCTTACCTATTTGTACTTCCCTCCAGGATGGATCTCTATGATGTCGTTATCATTTATAAGCTAATAATCTATTAAGTAAACTCTTACCAAGTATGTATGGCTGAGTCAGTCGGTGTACTCGTAAAATACGCTAACCGCTTCATGGATGAAAGATGAAACACCATTAATGCATAGACGTACCAGGATTTGAACCCATGTCCATTCTCGATTTCTCAAAGTGATATATCCCCAGTGAAATTGTGCGCAAGAAACCTTGTTATCACATCACTTGCAGGCGTCACAGTACTACAATAATATATCTCCACAACATAGCAAGAATACTACTACTACTACTACTACCACTACTACTACTTCTAATAATAATAATAAGGTATTAATTAGTATCATAGTTAGCAGATGATAGCGAAACTCCATAGAAACATACCATGTACATTTTGATATTAATAGAAGTTAAAAAATCTAAATTAGAAATCGTGTTTAGATTTTTAATCGTTGATATCATTATTAATGATTTATTTATTTTGTGTCCCTCTTTGTCCAAACTCGTTTTCAATCATCCACCGGTTAATGTGTAACTCGTTAAAATTCCTACACTCTGACCCTCTTCCGAACGTCTCAAGTGAAGATCAGCTGATATTCCCCCTTTTGGCCGAAAACGTATGGTTCAATATGTCATTCGTGCTGTACGTCAACTTACAGGAATTAGTCTTTTCTCCCGGACCTCCTCTCGTTAACTCTCGTTTGACCCGGTGACGTTTAATACCGTATTCAACGACCTTTCGATTGTGACTTGAGGTCAACTGATTATGGTAAATGTCCTGATGACTACAGATACTCGACGTCCTGTCTCGTCCTTGCCGCAAATTGGCCCGAAACGCGTGAGCTGAATATGTCAGATTGAGCCTCGTATTAGACGACTTTCCTCGCTGACAAGAATTGTAATTGTCGAACGGTAACTAAGTGTACTTTGAAAAAGATGACAGCTGGCTTCAATATTAAAAGAGGGTTGCTCGCGATGACGACATCTGGCCCAGTAATTGGACGTCTCTAACATCCCGTGTGTGTGTGTCCGTGTTTGTGTGGGTGTGTTTATTATTCGAAAGTATCTAATCGCTGGATGAAGTGATTTTTCCGTCCCAGCAGAATTAAGGCAATATAAATCACGCCGGTTATAACGAAATACGATGTTTAAAATTTAACTTGTCGGTCAATCCAACGACCGTTTAGCGATTAAACACCCGTCACTTGATGTCAAGGGTTACAGGTTCGATCCCAGCAAGAGGTCGAAACTTTTCCAGAGATTAGTTTCTCGACTCACAGTATCATGGGTGCTGACCACGTTAAATGGGGGTGCGTCTCCGCTGAATTATTAAAAATAAAGGTGGAAGTTAGAGATCCCCTCTGAGGACGTAAAACACTCCGGCAGTGACCACCCTCAGGGTATTTCGGTTCCATCTTTCCGTACTGCTCCCCTGTGAGTGGTGGGGGAGGGGTTTCTCAACCACTCCAACGTTGAGGCTGTGCTGAATAAGCGACAGCCTTGGGGATTCTCCCCGAAAAACCAAAGCATCAGCAATCAAATATCGCAATGGCTAGCCAACGTAATCCAGTTTTTGACGAAGTTCACAAAAAGTCAAAGCTAAGACCCATTTTGCTAAAGAATTTGGGGTTCCGTGTAGCACACTGTCAACGTGATTGAAGAACAAGGATGCATTAAGAAAAGCTCACGGATAAGTGTATGCAAACTGAGTATCTATCTTCAGTCATTGCCTGACACACAACACATTTTTTCATGTAAAAGCATGAAGGAGAATGTGGAAATAAAAGATCCAATTAATTGTTGGTTTTCATCATCCAATCAGAAACTCGGATCACATTTGCTCCGTGTCTTAATAAAACAGGGTTATTTTTACCAATTATCGCTCATGCGTTGGTAACTAATTTGAAATTTGGCATAAAACGAAGTACCATTATAACGAAATGAATTCCCAGCCTCCTTGAATTAAAAAAATGGGCACATATTTATTCGCATAACCTATGTTTACCTAGTTTAAAAATAGATGATAACAAAGTAAAAAGCTTACGCCTATTGATTTCTTGCGGTCTTACTTGCGTTTACACACTTCTGAATCTAAGCAAAATATTGCATACGCCTATATTAGTTTATACGTTTTATGCGTGTGTATTAAACGAAATAATATCGATTTATCTTCTTCTTGTTGTTGTTAATGTCAAAACATTAAACCAGAAATGAACGAGCGGCACAAATTACTTTTGGGAATAAATGGTAAAACCATTGAAGGAATCTATTGGTTGGCTGGTTGGTTTGTTGGTTAAATGTGTTTGTGTGTGTGTGTGTGTGTGTGTGTGTGTGTGTGTGTGAGAGAGAGCGTGAGAGCGAGTGAGTCAGTTAGTGAGTGCGTGAGTAAGTTGCTTAGCCTCGGCACAGGTCACACGTAAAACAAAATGATCGTGTGTTTTTTCTCGCTAGAAAGTAGGGTTTTTTTGGGGGTCAGATGAACCATGCCACAAACACTAGAGTTCGGCGAAGCTCTTGAATACCAACTGTGAGACGTCATAATTGAGTAACCGAATAAGTAAGTAAATAAGTGAGTAAGGAAATCGGTAGGTCAGTCATTCGGAAAGGCGGTTTCTCGCTCGCCAACTCCCCGAATGGCAAACCCGGCACTTTCACCCGGGACCTCACCCACTCACCTATCAACGCCACACTCACTCAATTGATCGGCATTTGATCGAGTCGACACGTCAACAAATCAGCATACAACCAACGATGGCGGTGAGTAAGTCGGGTGAGTCGGCATTCATACCACCATCGACTCATAAATTATGTAACGTTTGCCACTTTACTGAACGTCACATAACAATCGTCTCATGAAATATGTAATCAATTATGTGACGCTTGATGCAACAAGGCGCCTATTCCCGAGTCTACGACGATTAGTTATTAGGGAAAAGTGGCCTTTTCATTAAATTTCCCGTTTCACCTGACACCCCCCCCCACGCAACAACAACAACACCGCTTGACGCTGCCTCACGACTTCTGATATGACTTACGACGGTAGTTTATTCCAATTAACGACTTGTCATAAACTCGTCGCGGCATAAATGAAACATGTACGTCGTGTCATACCACGTCATGGGTGTTTTCTTCCCTTCTATTACCACGTGGACATTGTTTATGTGGCCGTATATCGCTCAACTACGGTTGTGGTAATGTGACGTACGAGAGATGGCAGATTGTTGACTCGACAGTTTTCGTCCGGTTCGTGTCTCGTTTTTAATGGAACGAAGCCGTGGAAGTTATGACAGTCGGCTGAGTGACGAAGAGGGGGGGGGGGTGAATATTTACGACACAACCAATTTATTTCCCGAAATAAATTACAATATACATCAATGACTTAAATGCAACTTAAGTATATGGCCATTCTGCGTATATTGTGAGCATCCGAAAGGCATCCCCTAGGTATCTTAATATACGCACAATTATCATTCACACGCAAGCACACATGCATGCGCCTACATACATAACACATAATTGTAATACACAAAGAAAATTTAAACACACTCTCTCTCTCTCTCTCTCTATATATATATATATATATATACATATATATATATATATACTAGTATCGGTTTGTTTCTTTCTTTTTGTGTGTGTGTTTGCGTGCGTGCGTGCGTGCGTGCGTGCGTGCGTGCGTGCGTACGTGCGTGCGTACGTGCGTGCGTTTACAGTTTTGGTATGTCCAGTTCAGCTCAACATCTATAATCACACATAGAAGCCTATTTACAGTAATAACAATTACCAAAAAAAATACTATTTTAGTTGGATCCGATCAATTTATTTGTCCTGTGCACAGGTGTCCCGACCTACTTTCTACAAAAAAAAACAAACATTGACGAACCAAACACAAGATAGGTCATTGATGATCCTGTATCATCATTACTAGTTCCCGCTGAGTAAGCACATTTTGTACGACTCATCTGATCCTTCTACATATGACGTGGAGGGGGGGGGGCGGTGGCAAGATGTTCACAGATGTCACATCATCCCAATTCCGTTTTTGTGTTTACACAATTCGATCATTTCATAATGATAATGAATCTAATGCGTTTATCAACATCGATGTTGATTACTGGTGATAGAATATCACATTTGTTGACGACAGCCATCACGAGAAACTCGTTACCCATCAACAGGTGTGAGAGATAACATTACTTAATTGACAGAGTGGTCTCGGCGCTGAATAGACAACGTACCTGCTCATCTGCTCTTAATGATAGAAGAGGCAAGTTTATATTGATTTGGATCTATAGGATGATGATTGGTGTTTTACGGCCACTTTTGTGCACATTGTAGGCTAAATGATCCTATAGGAAGAAGCCAGACTACACGGTGTGTCTGTACGTTTATATGTGTGCGTGCGTGTGTGTGTGCGTGCGTGGGTGTGTATGTTTGTATGTATGTATGTATGTATGTATCCATGTATGTATGCGTGAGTGCGTATATGTCTGTGTGTATGTGTGCATCTGTGCGTATGTGTGTGTGTGAGCGCGCAACATTTATAATACATCGGCTTGGTAGATTCGTGATTATGCATCCAATTAATTAAATCCGAGTTACAAGACAATATAAATTATTCTTTTTGGTCCTTTGCCGTCGAATATTACACGAGTAAAGGTCCTGAAAATAACAAACACGCGCAATCATATCCTGGTAGTCTGTGTTTAGATGTTGTTCTCTTTGAGCTTCTTCATCACCTCATTTATCATCATTATTATCTAGTCGTTATGATAAAGCATTATGGATCGCCTTATCCCCCGGATACGTTCACGGTATGTTAAATACAAAACTCTCTGGAAATAAGAAAT
The DNA here is from genome assembly GCA_025642065.1 of Paralvinella palmiformis. Taxonomy (NCBI): domain Eukaryota; kingdom Metazoa; phylum Annelida; class Polychaeta; order Terebellida; family Alvinellidae; genus Paralvinella; species Paralvinella palmiformis. The sequence goes on along the minus strand of JAODUP010001087.1, from coordinate 15,088 downwards.
ACTACGAAGATAATATACAGGTATAACATAACTAGAGAATAGCTAATTTAGTCATTTTTATGACAGGTATGTCAGCTAAGAAGACTGTTTACACGTAAAGGCATCCAGTTATATATATATATATATATATATATATATATATATATATAATACATACACACGTGTGTGTGTGTGTGTGTGTGTCTGTGTGTCTGTGTGTGTGTGGGGGGGGGACTTCACACAGTTCAGGGAATACACCGGTATAACAACCCACTTCACACATCCGACCTGTATCTGCCGAAACCTATTTATGCCACTTCTGTGTTTAATAAATAATTCAATAATTTCAGTTTTGTTGACGATACCTACCAACAATCAGATGAGTCTCGCTTGGCGTCGTTTCTGATGAGTCGTTATGCCCGAGCCGGAAGGATAGCCAGACCTCTCCGTAACTCATCGATGACAATGACTGTTGAGTTTTCTCTCGCCCTGATACAGATACTCGACTTCGACGAAACGAACCAAGTGCTCACGACAAACACATGGAAGAGATATGTGAGTAGAATGAACTGTTTAATTGAATTCCGACCAGCATTTTAATTGGTGCGCCAGCCCACTTGGCGCTGGTCCTAGGTAGAAGGCCCAAAGTCCAGGTTTCTAACCGGGATGCTGCTAATTTATGTTTTGGCATGCTAGTCCATTCGTGCCTTTGCCTACTCAGACATCAATGTATATACGGCAGTAATATATGGTCTGTAGACCTATGCGAGTTGTTATAACGCATTTACGGCAATAATATATGGTCTATAGACCTATGCGAGTTGCTATAATGTATTTACAGCAGTATTGTATGGTCTATATAGACCTATGCGAATTGCTGTAATGTATTTACGGCAGTACTGTATGGTATATAGACCTATGCGAGTTGTTATAATGTATTTACGCAGTAATATATGGTCTATAGACCTATGCGAGTTGCTATAATGCATTTACGGCAGTAATATATAGTCAATAGACCTATGCGAGTTGCTATAATGTATTTATGGCAGTATTGTATGGTCTATAGAGCTATGAGAGTTGCTATAATGTATTTACAGCAGTATTGTATGGTCTATATAGACCTATGCGAGTTGCTATAATGTATTTCCGGATTATGTATGGTCTATATAGACATATGCGAGTTGCTATAATGTAGAAATGCCGTAGTTGTAAGTGAACAGAATGATAAAGCACATAATAATTTAATAATCAAGACATTCAATTTATCTGTTTAACGATATATATATATATATATATATATATATATATATATATATATATATATATATATATAGGCAGGCACGCATGCACGTATACACACACACTTACACACAAACATTCCTTCTCTCGCTCGGTATCTCTCTCCCTCCCTCTCGCTCTTTCTCCCTCTCCATCTCCCCGCTCCCCCCCTCTCTCTCCCCGCTCTCATCTCTCTGCCCTTCACGCCCCCTCTCTCTGTAATAGGTTAATAGTGTCATCTACTAGTAATACAAGGTATAAAACACATAACGAAAGAGAACAGTTATCATAGACTTTTTCTAATGTACTATCGACGTTGGCCCGGGGCTGGTTGGTGGCCCTAAAGTGTTTACTCGTCAGATGATCCTGATTGTGGGCTATTTTTCTTTGTTTTCGGATAACATTTACTCACGGTTCTCTCTAAGTTCCCAATACTGGAGCTGTTCGTTAGCTGAGCGAGGCAGTTCGTTTAAATCGTCAGCAAAACTGGAGACAGTTTAATCCTGAAATTTGGACCGGAGTAGTGTAGATGGTAAACATTATAGAGGATAAACATTATAGATTGCAATCATTATAGATAGTAAACATTATATAAGGTAAACAATATATACGCTAAATATTATAGATGGTACACATTTTAAATGACAAACATTATAGATGGTAAACATTATAGATGGTAAACATTGTACATGTATATGGCAAACATCATAGATGGTAAACATTATAGATAGTACACATTATAGATGGTACACATTATAGATGGTAAACATAATAGATGGTAAACATCATAGATGGTAAACGCTATAGAAGATAAACCTCATAGATAGTAAACATCGTAGATGTAAAATGTGGATATATCGATCTGTTATACGAAGGTAAGAATTACCAATCGAAATAAACTTGGTGAGGAACTAAGATAAATAACAAAAGACATACGTGAAGATCTCATGAGGCACACTGACACAAATGACTGACACATTTACAGATACAATTACTGATGAGACGATGAAAGAACGCGGTAGTTTTCTGTTTTAATTAACACATCTTTTGACTGGGAAAATATAATTTCTTGAAATTGTTGAATTTATTGAAGAGACTGTTATAGGAGGAAGTCTATTAATCCATGAGATAGGTGCTCTTATGATGTAACAGTTATTTATTAACTAGTTATATCTCCTGATTAGAGTATGGATTACACAATTTTATATATATATATATATATATATATATATATATATATATATATATATATATATATATATATATATATAGAGAGAGAGAGAGAGAGAGAGAGAGAGAGAGAGATTGCAGCTTAGCATAAGCATCACAGCATGAGAATCTCTTTGTTGTTATTACATCCTAACTGCCTCTAGTCCTGTATTTATGATGTTGCATATCATTTCAAACGGTTCTATCAGACAATAAAACTGTCCCCACCGGCAGTAATTAATAAGGTGGATAACTCCCTTGAAACTGAAACAGCTGGCGATGATTTTGTTTGCACATTTTAATTTATTCCAGGTGTGAGTGGGTGAGTGAGTGAGTCAGTGAATGAGTTAGTGAATGAGCGAATGAATGAGTGGGTGGCTTAGTGAGTGAGTGAGTGAGTGAGAGAGTGAGAGAGTGAGAGAGTGAGTGAGTGAGTGAGTGAGTGAGTGAGTGAGTGAATCAGTCAGTCAGTCAGTCAGACAGTGATTCTGTCAGTGAGTGTTTCAGTCAGTGAGTGAGATAGTCAGAATGAGTAAGTGAATCAGTTAGTAGGTGGGTAGGCATTTGAATAGGTGAGTGAGTGAGTGAGTGAGTTTATAATTGAGTTGAAAGCTGCACATTATACTACCTAATGGGCTATGAAAGAAAACTAAGCTCATCCTAGGAGAAAGAATTATCCCGGCACGGGCCATCCGGAGTCTGTATCCAGTCTAAATATTCAGAGCCATCACTGTAAGTTCACTTCAGTTTAAAATATTTAATTTAACACGCTCCGTATTTTAAATTGTTAAATGGCTTCTGAACGAAAACCAGTGGATATCCTCTATAATATCATGTCAATTAAGAAGCGATTACGTTCCCGGTTTTCGACTGTTTCCCAATTGTACGCCCTCTAATTGGAGACAGTCTCATATGTAAATATAATTTATCGTATATGATTCAACTTCATGTACAATGAGTTGAGATATTTAGCCTTGGCGCTGATCAGATCCGGGAAATATGGGAAACACATTCCACACGTGCAGGCATAAGCTGGATTCGAAGCCACCAGCTTGAAGGTTTGCAGCGCTGTACTCTAACTATCGGCCATAGATAATACCTGTGACATGTTTGTATCTGATAAAGTCAGATAAACGTCACCAGTATATATATATATATATATATATATATATATATATATATAGTGTGTGTGTGTGTGTGTGTGTGTGTGTGTGTGATTGCCCAGTTGATGTGTTCGTTGTTATTTGTGACAAATGTCAAGTGGGACGATTAAAACTCATCTCGCAGACGTTTGTAGAGTTTGTCTTTATTCTATCGTTTGATCGTCACATGTTGACGTCGATGTGGGATGAGGATGGATGTGGGGACTTACATGAACCAACTGATGATGATGCCGCTACTGCTGCTGCTGATGTTTGATGATATACGGCCACTTTTGTGCACATGGTAGGCTAAATGGGCCGAGCGACCTCCAAAAGTAATGAAGTGAAGTGAAAGGTGAAACACCCGTCATATATGCCCACGCCGACATTCAAACTCAGGTGTTAGCGATCTGTTATTATACTTTGTTGTTCTCTGTTGTCATATTCACACTCGATAACCTTATTGACAAATTCTTTGATTGTTTTTTTGTTATTATTATTAGGTTACCTTTAGTTCTCACTGGATGTATGTTGTTGATGAAGTAAACTGTATCGATACCATTAATATGACAATGGAACACAGACCCATTTACTGGGTCACCAGTTCTTATAATCACCTTTATTAATGAGCAAATGAGTCAAGCAAGTTCTCATCTTTGTCAGTACCATGTGCGTGTCTGTGTTTGTGTGTGTTTGCGTCTCTGTGTGTTTCTTTTTCTTCTTTGCGTCGGTTTGTTTACCAGTCTATCTGTCTCTCTTTCTGTATATATATATATATATATATATATATATATATATATATATATATATATGTGTGTGTGTGTGTGTGTGTGTGTGTGTGCTATAAATTATTTTAAAATCCTCTCTCTACTCCCCCCTCTCTCTCAATATATATATATATATATATATATATATATATATATATATATATATATATATATATATAATAGAGGACAAAACTTTCAAGAAAAAAAAGCGTCATCAAAAACTACATCCAAGTAACAAAATCCCCAAGGATAGAATCTAATTATCGTATCAATGGTATATCTAGCCGTGCTAGAGTCTGCCAAGAATGAACTGATTACGTCTTAATCCCGAAGAGTCCGATTAGTGGAAATAAACGACAGTGAAGCTTCAAAATCCGTAAGCATACCATGGAATGTCAGATGCCTCGAGACTTACAACTGTCACATGGACCGAGATCACAAAATGTCCCCCGCTTCAATATATATAAAGGCTTAATGGTTCCTTTGGACGTTAGGAGAGTAACTGGAGAAAAAAAGCTACCTAGTGTATTGAGAGACGTTTTGACCTTCTCCCAACCCGAGGTAATAATATCAGAATGTGGGAAAAAACCTGGATTGTTAGCGATACCAATAACATCGCACCCACAGCCAGGCGCCGGTGAGTTCCGGTGATATTGTGGGTAGGAATGGCTAGTTCCGCAGTCGACGTCTTGGCGGTCTAGGAAGGAAGAACCAGGATGGGCTGATGGTTGAGCAATTATTCCTTTCTTTTTAAAACTTGTCAACGCACACATCTTTATACCTGTTAATTAGGGATATTGAAATATAAAGCCTTTAACCGATGAAAGGTAAATGCAGGGTTGAATGTAATCTTCTTTGTGAAATATTAAAGGCTGATAATTCGTATTTAGTTAACAATGATTTTATTGGTGATATATCAGTTGAAAACGATCGAAAAACAATTGATTGATTTCCATTATTTAAATCTGGCTATGTTAATCAGAAATGTTTTATCACAATACGCTGTAAAGCTTCTATATTTATAATTACTCCTTCGCGTTGGAGAATATATTAAAATTTAAAACAGCTTTGCCACTATATTTTCAATTGACATTATATCTTCGGTAGTCGCTCATCTTTTCATATCTCTGTATCTTCGTATCTTTCCTTGTTGAAACCTTCCCATTCCACTTTACCTGGGATATGTATTTGAAACGTTCGCATTTTAATCTATTTAATATAGTATTTAGTTGCTACGAACCACTAACACGTATCTGCCCAATCAAGATCAAATAAAAATCATACGCGTATTGCTTAAATCAGCATAAATCTTCCTGAACGTTTTCTTGAAAAATATGAATTGCTCAGGACACATGGAATACTAGGTAATCTTATAATTCTGACTGTTACTTTAACAGGGACTTCGGTAATATTTAGTTTCGTTTATTGTTTAAATGAGAACGAATAATTACTGTTTGCTGCCTGTTCTCCTAATGGTGTGGGACATACACCATATACCGCATGGTTTATCAGAACATGACCTTGAACATACCAGCTGTTGCTAGAAATATTTGGAATAATGCGCCATTGCAGAATTTTTAATTCAGTGACATATTTATAATAAATACTACAAAGCCATGGTTTTGAATTTGTTTCTCTGGGTACATGAATATCTGGCCAATTTGTCAGGGTAATGAATATATATATATATATATATATATATATATATATATATATATATATATATATATATATATATATATATATGATTTGTGTGTGTGTGTGTGTGTGTGTGCACGTGTGTGTGTGTTCGTGTGTGCCCGTGTGTGTATGTGTGTGTGTGCCCGTGTGTGTGTGTGTTATGGTAATTATACATTATAAGCGTGCGTGCTTGTGTTTTTGTAGATGTGTTCATCCATATGTTGGCAGGTGTATGTATACGTGTGGGTGGGTTCTATATGTTTATCCCAATCCAACTCCTCATCCGCATTCCATTAATCCTTGTGTTCTGTAACTAAATTATATCTTGGTTCCACTTACAAGCATTGACGCCACTGATAATCGATATAGCCTAATGGTTTATATTTATCATAACCGAGTTACGTTTATTCAAACAAACAATCCTGTCATTAAAATAAGAATACCAACAGTCTCCAGGTGAAGTGCGTACCAGCGACGATGTTATTGACACGACGATGTCTACTTATTGTGTATCATGTTTCTCTACACAAAAAGACAAACCACTTAGTATTGATCTCTGACAATAGAGAAATATTCTGATCAGAAATGAGTGAGTGTGTGAGTCAGTGATTGAGTGTTGTTAAGTTTATTATCGAAATTAAACGAAATTGAAGAAGAGAGTTTGTTTTTCACTTTTCAGAGATGGATAGACGAGTTACTGACTTGGAATCCGGAACACTTTGGCGGAATAAAAGACATTCGCCTCCCGTCGGATGCGATATGGACGCCAGATATAGTACTTTATAACAAGTAAATAATATAATTGACTTACGCAAAATAAACCATATTCTTTTCCCACAGTCCGATATAAGTCACATCCTTCAATTGTAAACAGTAGATTTCGCTCTTTCGAAAGATTACCCATATTTCAATTACAATTTGGCGAAGGTGTCAGTGGGAAGAAATGTAGTGACAAAGTTTAGCCTTGTATTGTGCCATTCTTGAAGTACATGTCCTGCACTGAGATCCAGGTATACTTCCCAATCCATCCATGACAGTGCTGAGCGTCAGGAAATAATACACCACGAACTTCTGGCCGTGTACAGCGATGGTACAGTACGTTGGGTACCACCCGCCATCTACAAGAGTTCCTGCCAAGTGGACATGAGGAACTTCCCGTTCGACGAACAACAATGCATCCTGAAGTTCGGATCCTGGACGTACGACGGGGAAAAACTGGACCTGGCCTTCTACGATGGCCTGAAGGACATGGACATAAGGGAATACGTGTCGAGTTCGGAGTGGATCGTGAGTTATCGATTATTGTGGCATCCCATAGACGAATCACGGCTTCTCAAATCGTTCTATGTTCTCGAATAAAAGTATCAAAATCTTCCATATGAATAAATCCAATAATCGCCTCCACCATTACCGAAGATTTCCTACATTGTTCCAGGTAATGGGCACGGAAGCCAGATATCACGTCAGATATTATCCATGCTGCGGTAGCGAGTCGTATCCAGATATAACCTTTTATTTGACGATGAAAAGGAAGACGGCCTTCTACGTCTACGTGCTCATCCTTCCCAGTGTCTTGCTGTCATGTCTGACTTTGATATTGTTCTGGATCCCACCGCAGCGACCGGACAGGACCGGCTTAGGTAAGTGTCTGTTTTACTTTTAATAGTATACATACGCGTTATTATCCGCCGATGAATAGAATGCATCGCACTTTGTTAAGACGAGGGCGGGCAGTTGGATTGATTAATGCGTCAATTGGGATTTATTAATTCCATGAAATGATGAATACCTTCATAATTTCACTAGCATTAGTCATTCGATGGTAAAACGAATACCTCAGTTGTCAATTAAGTACTTCTCTAAATTGATCATGTTTTGACCATAGTTAAAAAGCTCTGAAAATACTTTAACTCGTCCGGAATATTCTAATTAATGAATAACACGAGCCGCATGTTCCGTACTTAACGTTTTTGTTTGGGAAAAGGTGCAACTGCAGCATAGAGAAAACCAAGTAGAGTTAATAATGGGAATGGTCGAAATTTTCAGAAATGTTTTAAACGATCCGGGAACGAACAAAAGGTTGTAATTTAGATAAATCGTTCCGTGGTAGAAAGGAGGACTTTTCCGCTGGACTGAACTGCGGAAAAATTAATTTCGTCTCATGACGAGATGGAAAATATCAACGTCCTTTTACACAGATGGGTTTAAACACTTATCATTGAAGTTAAGAAAGGTATAAGTTAACACGCGAAATTATATCACCGAAGAAACATTAAAAAAAACACTCAGTCAATTGCACTCGGACAAATGGTTTGGGATGTTATGGTCGTGAGGTAATAAAGTACTCAAACACGATAATATACGGTACCAATAAAACCATTCATAGATAATTATAACCACCATAATTAACATAAACAACTGATATCGATGAAACCGTAATTAGGTCAATTCCGGTGTCTGTTTTAATCTTTGAAATATATCTTAACTTTCAGGAATGAGTCTGTTTTCAAGTTTCTTCGTGCTCTTATTGATATTAGTACAGTCATCACCACCGACTTCGGATTCCATATCACTGCTAGGTAAGTGTGTTTAGTTATACGTGACTGATTGCCCACGATTCGTTAACGTAGTGTACCCATGCCGTAAGGTTGGTTTTCGGGAAGGTGTCCTAATAAGCGCACAGCTCAACTAATACTAATCGGTGTCTTATTGAAGGGGCTCAACATTCCATTTGATCTATTGGGTATTCAGTGTTGGGGTTGCGAGATTATTTTCAACGAACTGCCAATCACACTTTGGGGGCGCCTGTTTTAAGAAGTCCCTCTTGCCAAGTTCTATCGAATGGCTGTAATATTTAAATACACCAGTAAGACGGTCGATTATAGGGACAGACCTAGAGATGTATAATCATGAACGAGTCTTTGGGAAGCACTCGATGACATTTCCGTTCAGTGAAGCTAATTCTTCGCTGATTGCCCATAGAGAGACTTTGGCCTACGGCATGTTAATCTGATACTGCGTGGTTTATCAGGTAGTACTACGATGATGGGTGATTGTATTTGATAGTATTCCGGGCGATTATGTCTATTTCTGTTGAACAACATCAGCATTTGATGAAAACCACACTGGTGATGGTAATGTGCGATAAGTCTGACGCGCTTAGAGTTTGTTGTGTATGTGCAATGTATGAATAAACACGTGATTTCTCTATCTCACAATTTGCAAGTGTAAAGAGAAGTGTCATAGGCGTACTGGCATGTTTACATGACCGAATGTTATATATACATGTAAACATCACAAACCGCACAATACGATTATGACTAATTGTCTAGTATCGCCATTTCAGGTCTTTATTACTGCGTCAACATGATTCTCATTGCCTTTTCCACCATGTTATCTGCTATCGTTATCAACCTCACTCACTATTTACAGAAGAATTCGGTACCAAGATGTCTCAAAATTGTAAGTATCAGTCGTTACTGAAAGCCAATTATATACCAGAATAGTGGTAGAAATGACCCGGAAGAACTCCCTTAACCCCTCCTCTACCATAACAGGAAAAAGACAGTAATGTTTTGACATAAAAGTCCTTTGCATCCTTAAAAAACGGACGCTTTAACATAATAATGAGATGTCCTTAGAAGCTAGAACACGAATCCTAATTAATGTCTCTCTCTCTCTCTCTCTCTCTCTCTTTATATATATATATATATATATATATATATATATGTTGCTTGATGCCGTATATTTTTGTCAACATTGCTGTCTCTATGTTGCATATAACCAAACAAAATCAACCTAATTGACATCCTATATACGCCTATGAAGCTGTCCAATTATGGGCCAGGTAATGGTTAAACCAGCTAAGTACGATAAATACGAATCTGATTCAGAAAGTAAAACTACAAGTACGCTGACACTGATAATATGCCAGACTGGCTAATCTGTCAATATTAGTAGATCAGTGTAGGTATGACTTCGTCGTGACCCAAAGATTCATGGTACAAGCTGGTAAACAAAATTCTTAAAATCTAAATATAAGTGCAAGACGCACAATGTATTTTCCCGAATTGTATACGCGATTCAGAGACAATATTGTTTTCGATCTATTCGTCAGATAACTGTTTCTCTTTTACCTGCACACGCTAGTCAGTTTCACAGGTTGACGCCAACATTCTGCTAAGGGACTGATGTATAAATCACCTAAAATTAAGATAAATTCCTGTTTCAGTTCCTAAGAAGGCGGGTGGGGGGGGAGGTGAACCATTACTTACCTTAAGCACATTGTAAGGGAACATTAATTCTGGAAACTAGTAAAACAATGAAAAATATATTTGTTTTTAATTAAAAAGCTCCGTCTAGGACTCACTACTTGAACTTGAAATTGATGAGTCCTATCTTAGCAGATGCAGGACTTTCCGATCGCTCAGTGGTTAGAGCATTGCGCTCCAGTCCTCCAGTTTGTTGTTTCGAATGCAGCCACCTCTGTCTTTGCGAGATAGCGTTCCCGCCTCCGAGGGAGTCTCACCGAGGGCCATATGATCCGCGTGTGTGAATAATGACCGGATTCAACCGACTCAACCGAACCCGTTAACGGATCCGATCCATATGTCGCTTTCTATTTTCACCTTCGCAGATATTTATTCGCGGTCTGTCTCGGGTGCTGTGTGCTCAAAGTGCAATACCAGTCAGCTTCTTCGAACAGCACCTCCAGACCGACACCTTCGAAGAGGAGATCCCAATAACGGTAAGGAACGACGTTCGCAAAGAAAATGGCGCCGAGAACAGCGCACCGAGATACACGGCCAATCAACGAATTAAACAGGCCGAATGGCGCACGGTGGCTTCCGTACTGGATCGTCTGTTTTTCCTCTTCTACGTGCTGGGTATCGTATTGTCGTTGATATTCGTATTTCCCAGGTGATGGCCGTTCACCCGTCTTTTGGGAAACGCTGGGCGATATAATTAAAACTCAACTCTAATGCATTTCAGCAAACCGACTTGCACAGTCTTTCACGTTGCTCTTTGAACTTCAGTTTGGGCATTGTACTCTTATAGTACCGTTGTGGTTCCCGTTATTTCCTTCTTGTTCTTCTTGTTCTTCTTCTTCAAACGTGAAATATTTAATGGAATATTTGTATGTAAATTGTTGTCCTCGCTAAATGTGTATACTATCGCTCTCTGAACAGATCGTTATCGGTATTATTATAGAACATATCCTTCACTGAATGTTGTGAGTGAGTGAGTGAGTGAGTGAGTGAGTGAGTGAGTAAGTGAGTGAGAGGGCGTGTGAACAATTGTGTGTGTATATGTGCCTGTATACAGGTGTATGTTTACTTATGTATGCCTCTGTATGACTGACTGTTCGTGTGTCTGTGCGTGTGTGTTCGTGATGCGTGTGTGTGTGTGTGTGTTGGCGCGCGCTGTGTGTGTGTGTGTGTGTGTTGTTTTAGTGCAGAATATTTGTCAAATGGATGACTACGTTTTTGCTCCACATACTTTCTGCTCCAGAGTAGGCGAGAAGTGACGTCATTTAGACGTTGTGATAATGAACAATATCAGTAATGACGTGCTACATAACGTCAATACGACGTTCAGAGTTCGTATCAGTTCATCACTTTATGTATCACCTTATTATCATCATAGATGCTCATGTCGTATAAAGATGATCTCTATTGTTATATATCGTGTATCTGTAGAAAAGTAAGCATGTGTACACATATGCACATACGGACACACAAACACAGACACACACACAACATATTCATAGATAGATAGATACATACATAACTACGTAGATAGATATATAGGTAGATAAATAGATAGATAGATAGATAAATACATAAATACTATATATATATATATATATATATATATATATATATATATATATATATATATATATATATATATATATATACATACATTGTTGTGGTGTGTGTGTAGTGTGCGCGTGTGTGGTGTGCTACATGTCGTAATGGATAGCTTACTTAGCATACTTATTATACTTTTTATATTATATATATATATATATATATATATATATATAATATTCCACATCGTGATGAAAATTAATCAAGTAAAACTAAAATCAGACACTCTATTGTCGTCATTTTATTAAACTCTTCATATTGACGTTATTGTGTTGTCGTGAAAAGTAAGCTTGAATGTTGTGTATTTTGTACAAGTAATAATAAATTATTACTACCATAGGATTGTTTCAGGACTTAATTTGCTATAAGAAGTATACGCGTGAATACACGCAAGCACACATACAAACACGCACATATACACGCAGACACAGCGTTCAAGGACAAGAAGAGTAGTGACTTCATGCTTAATGGTGGATGTTTCATCCAGAAAGTAGGCACCACATTACGTCGATATTTACATGGCAAAATATGAGAAAAAGACATCATCTAAATGTCCAGAAAAACCATCCATTAAATTTAAGTCTTCTAGATGTATTGATTCGATGATTTATTTACATAACCACTCTATTAAAAGACCGTGAAACAAAAATAACTTACTGACCAAGGTATTTTTTAAACTAACTGATATTCATAAGATGTTACGCAATTATTCATTTCATCCCAAACGTACCTTTCAAGATTTATTAACATCGCAAATCATGCGATTTTTCAGAATATGCTCTAGGAGATAGTCTTTGATAAGGCATCAAATATTCTTTTTCAAGCTTTGTGAAAAAGAAATTATTCTAAAAGATGACTATGTCGTATTGAAGACAAAGGTGTTAGGGAATTGCAAATAAAATAACACCGGAAAATATGATATTTCGACTATTAGCTATTGGGGTTGAAAACCATGCAATATGTTTAGCTGCAAAACGTGCGAGCTAATAAGTGATTGCTCAAATATTATAGGCATAGTCACCCAAGAAACATTTGGCATAATGGGAGAAATAGATAGCTCTTCTTTAAATGTTATTTTTACTTAACAGTGCTGCTTATGTAATAAACAATATGCAGGTGAAACTAATTCATCTCTTCGCGTAAAAGCCAATAGCGACCGATTTGCAACAGAAATAAAATATCTACGCCTAATTCTTTTGAATATATTTTAGGTTAATGATTTTATTATTCCTAACACAATTTCAATGGCTAAGCCTGGAATTTTGACACGCGCATAACCACATTCATTCCATTCAAATTTCATTCAATCACGCCCGCTCTGTTTAAAAGATATAAAGACTTAAATGCATCGTTTCCTAGTGAAAATTATGTATATAAGCTGTAAGCTAAGGTATAGCCCAGGTACTTACTACTGGATTCGCTCACTTAATGTTTGATAGCAAAAGGCCAGTAGTCTTACGTCTTAACTATATCGTCGATAGGGCTGATAGATTGTTTATGCTCTAGGATTATATTACCCAGCGTACGCCATTCTCACACATATTTATGAGCAAACGTGTATCGGTCGAGTTAACAAATGTTGGAATCGGATTATGTTATGATGGATGAAGACCAATGGGAGACGTAAAGTCGAAGAAACGGTTTCGTCATACGTCGCCTCCGAACAGTGCTCTGAAAGGAACTCAACAGCAGCAGAGGGCAGAACTAAACGTCAAAGTATGGAATAGCCACACTCTATCCCAATGACACGGACCAAGTCACACAGCATAAAGGTGATCAAATCCGTGTCCTGGAAGTCTGCGTTCGTGATTCTAATGAGTTTCGTCAATTCCAGCAGTAGACTTCTAAATGAATCATATCAAGGATGGCTCCACTCTACTAAATACAACAAGGGAGCATATAATGGGCTGGATCCTGAAAATTGACCAGCTGGTGAAGAATCCAGGAAAGTTCTCTGTGATTTCTCCCATATCTGGAATTTAAGGTACTTAATTTCATATGTTTCATTTAAAATCCCCGGCCATCAGGCGACTAACTGAACGAGAAGAAAAGACCCTGTCGCTAATATTCACCTCCAGCCAGATTCCACCGACAGAGATAAAGTTGCCATTTTACAAAATAATGCAGATTCAAAGATATGTACCAGACTCACCCCATAGGTCAACCACACCATGAAAGTATAACGATCTCGCCCCAGATGCTACCATTGTAGGAAACAAGGCCTATAGGATGCCCCTTCACTCAACGTTTGCTATAAAACCCGGAACAGCCAATCTGCACCAATTGCCAGGGAAACTACAACCAAGCCTACACAGAATGCCCGTCACAAATAAACATGTTGTATTCTATTTACGAAAGGGTGGAACTAGCACTCCAAAACAAAGCCAGTCATCAACTACCATAAAGTCAATTCCAAGACCATGGAATACCTCTTTACAGACACAGGTACCAGACTGCTTTCTATAAGCAGCCTTCTCACTACTCACCTAAACCTGACAGGAGAATCGTCATTAAGGTTTAAAAGGAAGAAGAAGAAGAAGTATTTATTTCCAATTTCAATATCAAATAACGTATACATAATGCAATTTTACAAGTATATTACATATAAAGAAATTGGGGGACCAATGTAGCCGAAACTGTCTTCCCATTGGCCCCGAACAATCATAGCTAATAATAGTCAGCTCAATGAAACGCCGTTTGTGTATTTGCAAGTCTGGTCGTGTGTGTATTGGAAGTATGTGGACCAGGTACCAAGGAATCATATAATTACCTAGACATGTGTGCATTGACAACAATAAGGGTTGTTACATTTTACAGATGCTGAGTAAGTAGGTAAGATGTAACTTTTCAGGGTTTTCTTAGTTTTTGATCTTGAATTACAAGTGGAAAGGATACTATTCCAATTGTTCCATATAATGGGAAAATTGATTAACGGCAACTTACTGGATAGTGCAGAGTTACATCGAGGTACATGCATATGACTAGATTGCCTTGTCACGCGATTTTCCTGTACCTCAGAATTTAGACGGAATAGGCCATCGAAGGATATAGGAAGTCTCTTGTTAATAAAGTCGTCCATGAACAAACATACGTGGTATTGATACATGTCACTTAATTTTAAGATTTCACAATTTATTAATAATACGAATAGCTCTTTTCT
>JAODUP010001086.1:0-116170 GCA_025642065.1 Paralvinella palmiformis | reverse complement strand
ATTTAAAAAATTTAAATTTTAAAATTTTTAAAATAAATAAAAAATTTTAATAATATTTTTTAAAATTTTTAATGTAATTTTAATTTTCAAATAATAATAATAATAATAATAATATTAACAATGCTCATTTCTTTATATTTAATAATTAATAAAAACAAAAATTGTACATAATGTAATTAAGAATGAAACTAAGACTTTGATCAAAGGTGTTCTATCGATGTTGTAACCTTAAAATCCACCACGTCATGTCTGAATCTAACGTGTGGCAGTCTAGCTAATGGGGGGGGGGAGGGGTTCTCCTCCAATAGACTAAATATTTAAATTACACCAACAAATAACACATACAACAACAAACATTAATACATATATTTCACACTGTCCATTCTCCTCCAATAGACTAAATATTTAAATTACACCAACAAATAACACATACAACAACAAACATTAATACATATATTTCACACTGTCCATTAATTTATATAATAAGAGTATTTCTACGAGTTTAGACTGCCTTTTGATATGACTTTAATACGTATCGATATACAGATACCTAATTATTAATACGTCGTCCCCTTTTTTTACATTGTAGTACATTTTTTACAAGGTAGACAGGGGTCACGGCGCCGTGCTCCACAGATAGCTTATGGGATCCCGGTTAGTACCACGCTTACCCAGTCTGTACACCTCGGCTAGCGTACAACCGTCGGCGACAAGGTATAATCGAAAAGGTGTGGTTGTTCAAAATCATACACATCAGATTGAATCATTGTCTTTGCAATGCGTTGCCACGGGTCAAGAAAACTAGGTTAGACCGTTGCGCAAATCCGCTATTGGTACCGAACTCGGCGCGTGATGGTACGGGTTCTCCGAAATAACCGTCCCAACGTATAGGATTCTTTCGGACTCTGCAAGTTTTGAGCCACCGAGATACCGGCCACCCGCCGGCGTCTGAGAGGCAATTCATCCAAATGTGGCACGCTGTGTCAACTTGATGTGGTTGAACCCGAGTCCATGTTGCACAAAGTAGCCATTTACGCAGTTAGTCAGCTTCTGGAGTCCTACAAAACTAGGCCTTGTCAGTATTAAATCATCAGCATAAAAATGGCACCCTGTGCGTCTTTATGTGCACAATACATAACATTAAGGCAAGTGCCTGTCCCTACAATTGCTACTGCGTTGTTTTATATAATGCCAACTGAAGTCGCCTGTCCCTACAGTCATTACTGCATTGTTTTATATAATGCCAACTGAAGTCGCCTGTCCCTACAGTCATTACTGCCTTGTTTATATAATGCCAGCTGAAGTCGCCTGTCCCTGCAGTCATTACTGCATTGTTTTATATAATGCCAGCTGAAGTCACCTGTCCCTACAGTCATTGCTGCATTGTTTTATATAATGCCAACTGAAGTCGCCTGTCCGTATAGAGTCCTTTATATCATGCCAGCTGAAGTCACCTGTCCGTATTGTCATGTATCTGCTGCTGTTCATCGGAAAACGTACACCCCAATATGACATCTGGCAACTGGTCTGGGAACAACTTGACCTAACTTAATGTGTCTACTAAGACTAATATTTGTTGAAAGAAATGGCTTACCGCAAGTGAAAAAGGTTTCAAAATAGATCTACTAGATCTCAGCCATATTTGTCATCCGGGTAACCCAATGGCCTAGATCCTGTTTACCAGTTTACGGGGGCTAGCATCTTGGACAAGGCATTCGGGTGCAAAAACTGTATCTAAGCATACATAAACCTATAAATACATAAACCTAAATCTAAATATACATAAAAACTATACTTCCACAAATCGATATATGCATAGACCTATATACAACACGTATGCGTGTCAAATGGGTGTTTGTGTGCGTGTTTTCGGGTACGCGTATATACCCCCCCCCCTCTCTGTGTGTATGTGTGGGGGACATATTATGATTAATCAGGGTATTCGATTCCTGGGAATCCATGGAGCCTAACGATCCTGTCTCGTGTCTGTTGGTTATTTGTCCTTAACGGCTTACTGTAAAATTGGAAAACGTTAAGCTCTTTGTCGAGCCGTAGTAGCGCAGTTAGTTAGAACGAAGGACTCGTAGCCGAACGGTAGCGGGTTCGAGGCTCCATGAGCTGCAATGCTGTCACGTAGCGACTGGTTCACTCATCCATAAAAAAAAATGAGTACCTGACAGGACGTGATGGCTATGTGTTTGAGTAACTCTTTGCGCCTATAATGGCAGCATGCGTTGTATGCTCCTTTAGGAGTTGAGATATGTGCTGGGTGGAAACAGGTCTGAGTCAGGGATAATAGTATTGTAAATAATATTGCAAAGCGCCTGAGAGCAGCTTCTAGCTGAATAGGGCGCTATATAAATATCACATATTATTATTATTATTAAGCTAATTCAATAAGCGCGCGTTAGGCGACACCACTGTAACAGCTATGACCGTAATAAACTGACTAGGAAGTGCTAATCTTTGGGTGACTTGGTGCCAACGGTCTCAGGTTCGAACCCCGTAAGAGGTCGAAACTTTTCCAGGGATTAATTTCTCGGCTCACTACATCGTGGGTGGCTGACCACGTTAAATGGCGCTGCCGTCTCCACTGAATTATTTAAAATAAAGGGGGACGTTAAAACCCCCGAGGACGTAAAACACTCTGGCAGTAACCACCCTCAGGGTATTTCGGCTCCATCTTTCCATACTGCTCCCCTGTGAGTGGTGGGGGAGGAGGTTTCTCAACCACTCCAACATAGAGGCTGTTCCGAATAAGCGACAGCCTGGAGATTCTCCCCGAACAACAAAATATAGTAGCTGTAATAGAGTGCTGCCTGCGTTGAAGAGTATGTAGGCAAAAGTGGCTTAAATTTCAATAAGAACAGATAAGATAAGAAAGGTTTATTTAGAGTCGACATGGTAAAAACAGACAACACTAGCGACTAACGTTATTGAATCGACATAAATATAACGACGATGGTATGTACAATGAATTATATAATGGATATATACAATGACGTATTATAGTACATTCAATTTTCACTTGAATTCAAACAAGTTGAACAGTTGTCATAAAAATCCGCTGTTTATTTGTTAGTTAATATTTGCTACGTATTTTGCACAAAACAAAGAAACCGCATTTACACTCTGACAATCATTCTCGTTTATGAGATTTAAAAGAACCTAAACTGTTTGCTTTCTTCGCATCATTAGGCAATAAAGTTCCAATAAAACGGGCCATTATAGCTAAAATTAATTCATACAAGATGCTACTCTCGTATATTTAGGAATTATTAGATTGTTTTCAGATCGTAGATTTACTGGTACATTTTTCAAGGTGATAAATTTTGATAAATATTCTGGACACATATCGTTCATTATTTTATATGCGATATCGAGAAATTTGCGAAGTATTTTCCTTAGTGAGAGCAGAGAGCTTATATATATATATATATATATATATATATATATAGAGAGAGAGAGAGAGAGAGAGAGAGGGGGGTTCTCGTGACGCGCCATTCTGGCTGTACACCTGTGATTGTGTACATGTGTGCCGCATGGTTGAATTAAATTGCCAATACTAGTACTATATATTACATGAGCACATACTCTCTTGCTAATTAACACTTTAATTGTGCACACATGATATTTAAAAAACAAAGCTGTGAAACTGTAAATAAAGAAGTAATTTCACATCCCGGTCACTTCACAGCCTACAATTTGCCGTCATTTCACAGCCTATTTTCTTTTGTCTATGGAAGGTGTAGGTAAGTAAGGGTAATTTCAATCAGCTGGGCAAATCTGGCCGTTTTCATTTTTATGATTAAAAAGCCAATAGAAATGTCATTAGTCACGGTTATTGTAGTTTAAACGGAACATTCTACAGTTTCTGGTCCGCATTTCACAAATTTTATAAATATGTCCATAATGATGTTGCCAAGACACCACGTGCATTTCCGTGTATTTATAAGTCGCGCCAAATTTGAACACATTTCTGTGGATAACACTGAACGGCATCAAATATTAATTTGGACGTAAATCTGTACTGAAGGTTTATAACCGTTCATTTATAACAATTATATGCTTGTATTTTGCCTTCTAATACATCGATCCAGGCGAAATGCATTGCATCGGCTACCAACTGCGGTTTCGGGTTAGAAACAGCTATGGCACCAACTGTTAATAATGGATGGCAACTTTTCACTAACGGTAAATACTGGAAATCTTTCAGCAAATTATACCACATTTCATGGAGACTTAGACTAGTATTTCAGCTGAACGATTGTGTCTTTCCAAAGGATTTAATACAATATTTATCAGGATATAACCCAATGATTAAGCGGACCGATCTCTCCAGATGAGTAACACAGCTAAGCCTTCGTTATTCATGTTGACTCGTAGGGGATTTTTTAGCATGGGTTTAAATGGATTAAATAAATGATTTTAAAATTAAACTTTTAGCTCAATGCAAATTGATTTTAATTAAGAGTTTTAAAATATTTAATGCAGAGTTTTGGAAATATAATTTTTACTTGTACCTGGAAACCAATTATATATGTATCACCTGTATTTATTATTATTTTTAAATACATTAGAATATTAACACCGTTGACAGCTACATAATAATAAACATTGCGCGAATGGCTGATTCAGAAAATAAAACGGTTCACTTTCAATACAAGATATCATGCATAAATGCCAATGTTACAGTAATAGGAATCACACATTGAATTATAATCTGTGATCATTGATTTTGTCCATTCACATCGTCATGTCAAATGGCAAAGGTTCTACAAAAAATAAGTTTGAACTAGACAGGCCGGACCATGACAGCCATGCAAATCGCACTTAACGTTACTTGGTTTAGTGGGATATATGTGTTGGACGAAGTCTATGCCATTCCTATTAAATGCAAAATTATGATCTGGAGATCACATACCCTTGATGGACTCTAAATAAAATCAAAATATAACTGGTAAATAGCTTATAAACAGCTTTTCAGTCATTTATCGGCCACTACACGCGTAAATCGCCATGCAACACAGTAATTCTTAGACTTCTAACCCGAGACCGTAGTGTGACATTCAGCCGCATGGTGACGCCAGAGGTAATCGAATCGGTCTATCAGCCCAAAATGTATGTAAAGGGTGGCATAATTTAGTCAATGAATACCGGATTAGGCATTTCAATATGTGACGTAGCTACGGTCAGTCTAAATCCATTTACTTTTCATGCGGAATGTTTATCATTTTAATAACCGATACTCACTAATCTATTGCACCAATTGGAAATCAATTTATGAGAATTGTTTCCTTGTTAAGATGCCAATACGTTTGAACATAACACCACTCAAGTATCTGTAATTTGTACATGCAGCACGAAAGTAGAAATTTACCATTTCCCTAAGCTACGTACACACACACACACACACACACATATATATATATATATATATATATAGTGATTCTGATTAACGAGTAAATAAATTTCGTCTCCAGTATGCCAGTTCGTTGCTCCAGCCATTGTA
Organism: Paralvinella palmiformis; assembly: GCA_025642065.1. NCBI lineage: Eukaryota > Metazoa > Annelida > Polychaeta > Terebellida > Alvinellidae > Paralvinella > Paralvinella palmiformis. The sequence continues at coordinate 110,658 of JAODUP010001086.1, read as the reverse complement.
AGTTGATGTTCACGGTTTCATTACACTTCAATAATCTGTCTTTTTCAGGATGATTTTATAATAAATTTACTGTGTGTTTATTTTATTTTATTTTTAACTTATCATTTAACGTTTCCAACACATAGAACCTTCAGTAATTCAACGGAAATGTATTTTTAAATTGATTATTTTTGGAACCCGGAACGGATTAAATGATATTTCATTATTTTTTATGGGAGAATTAAGATCGAATAATGAGTGATTTCTCTGAACAAATTAAGTTCGTTATTCGAGGATTCACTATATATATATATATATATATATATATATATATATATATATATTGTGAATGAAATTGAAAGATTTAGTTTAAAAAAAGATTGTACTTAAGAGGCTATTAAGAATGACAGAAGCTGGAAATGAAAAGCAGTTAAGTTACAGAAAACGAGTGTGTAATGCAACATATATTTATTGATGAATAAATAAGACAGGTGTATGGTGATGAATGAACAAAATATATAACATATAAGTTTTTAGTTACTTTTCCGTAACTGGTGATAATAAATGTTACGAGTGTGACAGAGGATAGTGTTTTTCTTTGTTATAATTCGTTCAGCACTGCCAGCTCTACTTCACACACATACAGCAAATACCAATATTCTGAACATATTCGTTTGGTAATAAATCTATTTTCAATCACAGACTGTTACTGACATGCAGATACATATACTTGATGTTCTTGCTGTGGGAATGCACCACTGGGCTGACAGTAAACTGACTGTTGGAGGTGTGTATGAACTAATGACTGAGAAGCAACAAAGGGAGGACAAAAATGTTGTTGCCATTCACGAGAATGGGGAGATAAGAGCCTATCTAATTTGCGAGTGGGTAGCTAAAGTACATACAGCCAGCTCTGCCTTTTGCTAACTTGCAGTGGTGACGTTGTTGGGACCATCTGTAGTAGTCAGCTACGACAAGGGGCCGCAACACGAATGTTTACTTGTGATGTGGTGCATTCACCCCCAATAAAGAGTATCCTGTAAAATATATCCATGAGAATAGAATACCGTTTTCGTTAAAACTGATATGTGCAAATGACCTAAATAGGCTTTATCACCAAATCAGCCAGTATGAGGTATTTTTGTTACCTATGTGTGAAAAATTGAAACACATACTATTAATTGAGTTTTGGCATTATCAACTACACAGACACACACACTCACACGCGCGCCACACGCATATATATATATATATATATATATATATACACACTTATTTATTTATGGTAGCACTGGCTCAAAGCATCAACACCTAAACATCCTGAAAAATCCATACATCCATACATTTTGAATCTATGCATACTTGAACCTAAACGTACAAATATAAACTTCCACATATATATATATATATATATATATATATATACGCACACATTTTCATCCTGATCGGCTAACAATTTGGCGATGCCGGTAGTGTACATGACACAACTTTGTCGTGTGCTCAACTTAAACTGTTATGTTGGATATAAAAGGCATAACTTTTCGCCCCGGTCAAACAACAACTTGGCGACGGAGACTATTCGTATAATCGATATAGGTAGGATTTGTTTAGCTATTCGAATCCAGAATAGATCTGGGATCAGCATCTGTGATATCGAAATAATTTTATGTATAGGTTACCTTTGAGCCACAGCAAATTACTGCTGACTGTAAACTGTGGTGTCAAAGTATTTATTTTGTATATATATGTTAACATACTATTCAACCACATGCACGTGTTTTTAACTGCGAACTGTGGTATCAAATGGTACCTCTTTTTATCTGCTTCCGCTTTTTGTGCGTAGCCTATCTCAACCACTTCCCTGTGGGCGTGACATATTTATCAGTTACGAAAAGCGGATTATCTGGGCCCCACATGCTGATGTGTATCCCAGACATATATAGGTTTACGAATGAATAGATGTGAAGTATTAGATTAGAGTCATTAAAAATAAACCCATGTTCCAATTTTGCTTTCATATCTGTAAAAATTCCCAAACACACGTATTAATAGCAATTAAGTGTGTGTGTGTGTGTATATATACCAAGATCTGACTGCTATCACTAATGAAAGTTTGTTGCAGCTGCGATTGAGATCTACTTCATGAAATAACGATTTGTTTTACTAAAGTAATTACTAAGGGTTAGAATTTTGTAATTGGGTTTAAGTTGCTTAGCTGGAGATGTGTTAATGGAAAACCTATTCCGAGCTCCAGGAGACATTGTTTAATATAAAGTTTTCTTAAATATTACTAGAAAGCAAGGGAACAGCTAGATTTGTTTTACTTATAATAAGGTGTCATGGTTCTATATTCATAATCAGTCAGCACTTCTTGTTGGATAATTTTATAATGTTCTTTAACTTTAAGTATTCTTGATGCTATGTTAGTCTTTTTTTAAATGACATCACAAATGGGACTACTTCATAATTTTTGGGTGATTTTATAACATCTTCACATCTTTTCTTATTAAGACCTCCCGGTTCTAATGTACTTAGGGTATCTATCCAAAATGTGTTGCGATTTAATCTATTTATCTTGTCCCGAGTGTAGGAAGCTGCAGTAGGTGTACCCATTTAATAGAAATTAAATCATAGCCATCTAGATATGTTTCGGACGTGTATTTATTTATCTGCGTATGTTCTAGAAGATGCGTGAATAACGCAGAAGACATCGCTTTTCAATTAATCGCATACCCGTGGCCATTAATTCTAACACGAAGTTCGCAATTTCTCTCGCCTACATATTGCTTAGAGCAGTGTAGACAGCCACAAAGATATATTATGTTAGACGAGCTACAGTTAAAATACCAATAGCAGATCTGGAATGGAACACGTATGTAACAAGATTATAAGTAAGTATATAACATGTTCTTATATATATATAATTAATTATATTGTATTTCTTTCTTAATGTTACGATTATTTTCGCATTTTTGGTACAAAACTTGAATAACCTGGAAAATGAGATATTTTAAGACAATATAATATTATTATATCGTTACAGTTAACATTAAAACTATCAATGGACCACTCCATAGCCACACTCTTCAGTGTTAATAAAAATAACAACATTAACACTTCATGTAAAGTGATTTGCACGCCAAACATTCAAATAAAGATAATAGGGATTGATTTTGAAAATGGAATCAATTTATATCAAATCAAAAGTTATGTTAATATCAACTTAAAAGTGCTATTTTGTAACATTTAATGTTAAAAGACCAAATGGCATGCTATCTTTAGTTTGCTCGAGTTAAATCTTGCGTGATGGTGTCATTGTTGGAGTGCTATTTGGCTATCAAAATACTAACCTTTTTACCAAATCTGTGGATATATTTAAGTTTGATGAGCAATGTACGAATAACACTTCTGGCTTTTATCTCAGCACTTCCTGATTTACCAAATGATACATTCATGGAGGGGGTTTTCACAAAGGTACCTGGGTCAGGACATTGTAACTAAAACAAACCAAACGAATACAAGTCGATATTTTGCACTCATTACACTTTACTTAGTTACACAGCAAGTGATACAGATAACAGATGGTATAAGATATATTTTCTAAGACATTGAAACAGGGTTCAAACACATTTTGGCATCTCAGATTCCAGGACTCTTTCCAATGTCAAATTCAATGACCTTTTCAATGAATTTACGAACTTTCCAGGTTTTCAAGGACCTGTGTGAACCCTGTGAGGTTCCCGAAAACTGCATATCCCATGCAGGTAAATAGCCTGACAATTCGTTCAACAACTGCTGCTAGCCATTAATGGCAAAACACGTATTTCAATGGCATTATTCTTTAATTTGCAAAAACCCACCCCCTCTCTCTCTTTCTCTGTTTGAGAGAGACCTGTTAACAACAACGCTGATGATTTCTCATGATAGATAATAACAAATAAAACATTGATATAGCTGCATCAGAGCCATTTGATTTAAATTACTGCAAAATAATAAAAATATCATGCTTTTTTCCCTTCTATTTATTCTTTGTGAATAAAACCAATTTTTGGTTATTGCATTTATTTTTCTTGATTACGTACACAAATTAAATTTTATTTAAATACAATTGTTACTTTCGCTAGATAACTATTTTTATAATCAATATATTTATAATTAAATTGCAATTATATTTCAACACTGTGTCATAGTCATGCTAATCAGTGACAATTCCCCTAAATCTACCGTTGGGAGATCAACACAATAGGTGTTGGGTGAAGCCCTACTATTTCAATGTAGTAAACTGGATGAATTTGGGGATGATCCGACACCTGAAGTCGCATCTTTTGTTTTATTCATTTAGGGGATTATTGAGTTAATGTAAAGCACTTGGTGTTTAGTCAGAATGGGTATATAAGGTGAGCATTCACAAAGGTTCACTATTGATGTTATCTCATGCTGAATAGATACCAGAAAAAACCCTGACTTTGCAACTTTGAGATTACATTTTATCAGTACATACTAATCAGACATGGGGTCAATTCCATTTTATCAATTCCAATTCCACTCAATTCCATTTTGTCAATTCCAATTCCACCTCAAATTTATCAATTCCAATTCAATTCCATTTTTTTTACCATGAGTAGATATTCCAAGTAGGATTGTCATGGAAGAAATATTTCTGAATTAAAAAATTAAATGGTAAATTAATTTGTGGATTTAATTTAATTTTGCCTGTTCTAAACATTGAACAGGGGTAAATTCCTAAATAGTAATATCTCTATATATATTAAAGGCATGCTATGTGGTGGTGTCACTGTGTTGTGAGTGGGACCCAAGGTATCCAGACCATTTTAATTGGTTAAATGCACATGTGCGGTGCCACAGTCAGTGTGCATATTTGATATATATATATATATATATATATATATATATATAAGGAACCAAAGTTCTGGATCAATTTGGTTCCAGTATATTGGTAACACCACATGTAAGTGTTAACATGGTAAAATTAGCACAAGCCTAACCACAAGGTGCTTTTAGCTAAAGAGGTATTATATCACCTGGTGGATCATAGTCTTTGGTGCATCCCCATGTAAGAGTATATTTTCTAATCATCAAAGGTGTGTTTTTATTCCACTGCCCAGTAGGAGCCTTGAAAGGAATGTATTTGCTTAGCTCTGCCCAGCAGGGGTCAGACCCTGTAATTACTTTCACAACTCTGCTGGGTACTAAACCAATGACATATGGTAAGTTTACAAAATCTCTCAAATGGTTATTAAACAGTTAGGTCTGGGGACAGGCTATAGTAGTCACAGTTTGAGGAGAGGAGGGGAAAGCTTTGGCTCCAGATTGGCATTCCAGGCGAGATGATAAAATTAATTAATTCCTAAATAGCAATATCCTTATATAGATTACAGGTATGCTATGCTATGTGGTGGTGTCACAGTGGGGGCCGAGCCCATGGTATCTAGACCACTTTAATTGATTAAATATATATAGCTCTGGATCATTATGGTTCCAGTATATTGGTAACACCACATGTAAGTGTTAACATTGTAAAAATGGTATATTAATTTTTGGATTTAATGTTTTTGTAGGAAACTTCAAATTCAAAATTTCCCAATTCCAATTCAAAATTTCCCAATTCCAATTCAAAATTTCTCAATTCATCTTTTTAAATAATCAATTCCAATTCTGCAATTGAATTGACCCCATGTCTGATACTGACACTTGTCAAATTCACAATGTCTGGCAGAAAACAAGATTGCATGTGACTATAAATTGATGACTATAGTTGTGGGGAAAATGAGAGTCTATGTTGAGAAATGTACAAGAAATGTGTCAAAGAAATGCAGGGACTCATCACAAAAATAAACAAAATCTATTTAAATTTTAAAATATTGTAATTTTTTCCAATCCTGTCTCCTATACCAGAATTGTTTTTGTCTTGCCCGACACCTGTGGTGTACCAAAGTCTGGCTGCTCTAATGGTCTACCAGTTGTATGAGACATCCAGTGTGATGATGCTACAGTCTTAGTACCACAAGCACGCAGTATGGGAGATGCATGAACAGTACAAGAGGGTAGCTCCCATTTGAAGAAGCCACAACCATTCGACTTCTTCCTGTTGGCACCACAACAGAAGAAGATGCGGCCTAAGTTGGGGCCCGGCTTCTGAACAGTCTTTCTTTTTGCCCTACTGCCGCAGCTGCACAGAGGAGGCGTACGCTTCATTGATGTAGCAAGTGATGAAGAGCTGGCAAGAGGCGTTTTAAACGAATCAAAACCACAGAGATTTCTCTTCAATAGAAGGCTTCCCAGCTTTGCTGGATTAAACGACTTCTGGTCGGAAGTTGGGGCATCGGATAAACCACCTCCTTTGTGTAGCGAAAGATGTGAGCTTTCTGGTAGCAACTGAACATTACTGATGTCTCTCAATCCTGAATGGCTCACCTTGATGCTAATAGTTCCAGTTATTTTGTTACCAACAAATGCTGTGGGAGTCTTATGTCGTGCTGCATTAGCAACGGTTGGAGGCTTCATTCTCTTGATGTCTGATGAATTGGCACAGTATTCACGTGTATTACTCTGCCGTTTGTGAATGGATGATGTCATCAGTTGTTTCCCATTGGTTGATTTCGAATTATCAGACACAACTCCTCGTACTGGTGGTGAGTTCGTCTTCAATTCTATGCATGATGTAGCTTTAACCGGATTTTCTAAGCGTAGATTATTACTCACCTCCGAAGTAAGTGATGCTTTTTTCTGATAAACTGTGTAGCGTTTTTCTGGATGCGTGATAGATGATGTGCGTGTGTCATTGGAGACTGCTGATTTGGGAAGGATTGTTGAATGAGTATTGGCCTGTTGAGCATCGGAACCATTCCTATTTCCGCACTGTACCATTGGCGTTTGTTTTGCAGCAGCCAGAGTGCCAAGCGTCCAACAGTTTAGAGGCTGAAAATTTTACACAAACAAATTATAATAAACATCAGGAGACGAGTAAAAACCTGTGATAAATTATTAGATTTTTAATATTATGATATATCTATTCAATAAACAACATACCTCACCCATACAAATAGTTATTACTCCAATGCTTCTCCATTACCAATCTAAGGAATTTAAACCAGTATCAGAATCTGTACAATAACGTATCATCTTCAAATCTGTGGTGCGTTTATCATTTGTCAAGGCCATTTTGCTACTGGCACATAATTCACAATAATCAATTAGGACTGAGTCACTGTGAAATATTTCTGACATTAGCATAATTCTTGTATATGCAATTTATTTCTAATTGGAAGGGGACCATATAATTATCATTTGGTCCATCTTCATTATGGTACACCTAGTTATAACTAGAAAATTTGTTTAACGCTGTCAATTATCAAGGTACATAGGTAATAATAATAATGTAGATTTAACGAAGCGATGTTTCTAATACTACACTATAAATTATTGTAAATACTGTATAAAGTGTAAAAATTTTATGTTTTTATCAGAATGTTGTAAAAATTACATTTATGGTTTGGAACATATGCAGCTATACTTATAGAACTAATGAGGCATGAACTGTGAAGAGAGATTAATAAATTGCAAGCACTCAGATACGCAGTGTAGAGAGCAGATAACTTGTGGATGACTCAAGTTTGAATCCCACCCTGATGCTTTAGAGATATGTGACTGGGTTCAATCAGTCTCCATATGATACGACTCCAAGCACTCGTCTATAAATGAGCTTATGGTAGAAGTGAGTAAGTGAATGAGTGACTAAATTAGCCTCGGGGAAGGTCTCACCTGGGACATATTATTGAGTGGTTAGTCACTCTCTAGAGAAATGGGTTGATCAGACAGAAGGCTTTTATGGATGGATGAATATAGTTATAGATACGGATAATGAAGTAACATAGAGATAACTGTGCAATAGGATAGTGACATGTATCAGACATAAATCACTGCTTTAAAGTGATTTTATATGTATCTCTCGCTCTCCCTCTGTGTGTGTAAATATATATATATATATATATATATATATATATATATATATATATATAAATTATATACTATTATATAAATGTATGGCACATCAAACACCATTATTAATCATGCAAGTATTGAATTTCAAACACTGGCAAGTCAAATAATAGTAAGGCATTTATTGATTGTGAGACAGTTAACAAACTGACAGCACTGTATGCTTTCTAATGCATGAGAGCAAAATTAAATTAAAAGCATATCATCTAAACCAAACAATAAAAAGATTTATTGAAGAAATTACGGTATTCGTAATTCATAGATATGTAATGTAAAACACACCATGAAAGTGTTTAACGGCTAAATATTAATAATTACACAGGCCAAAAGATGTGTAGCACTGAATATATAATTTTAAATAATTTTCACATTTTCTTACATGGATTTTCAACTAATGGATATGGATAAAGCATGAATATTCATTGATAAACAATGCTGGATAGCACAAGAACAAACGAAAGAAACTAGGCGCCACATTTATCAAGTGATGTAGCGTCTACATAACCTACAAGTTGCTAATCAACATATGGCCATTACTACTTGGTAAAATTGTCTTCCCCGAAACCAGCTTCCTTAAGTAAACATTTTTATTAATATTTTCCAGGAGGTACATATCTTAATAGCATAACCAAATTTAAACAAATATATTCCTCGATAGCTGACTATCTATAAACAAAATGCTTAGAGCATCTTACAAGATAGAAGTTTTATCCTGAAGTGGAACACAGTATAAGTGTCATCACAATGGGACAATAACCCTTGCAGTCATTGAAGGTAAAATGATTCACTCAAACAAACACCCATTCTACTAGCAAGTCATTTTTAATAGACTACTTTGGAAGATAAAAACAATTAAAGCATTGTCCAGATAAGATATTTTCTTTGAAACACTCACAGTACCTCCAAATATGCTAGAATTACTTTGAAAATATTAGAGATCTGTACTAGGTATAAAATATCATGAACTTCTACGTGTGGATAATTGAAGAAATTATGAAAACACTTAACGTTTCACAGTGACTGCAGTTGATCTTCTTTAAGTTTGTAAATGATCCACATCATTAGACACATTAAGAGAGTGTACATATGTACAGCCTACTTATAAGTGCATACAAATGTGTTTATTTACTTATCTTGGCCATTTGTTTTAATACATATGAGTTAAGTTTATGATTTGCTGAATAGATCATATAAAGGACAAAATGTTGCTGTATCCAAATTCATTTAGTATGGTAGTGTTGCTCCTAGGATCTAGCCTATGTGGGGAAGCTCCACCTTCGGTTTTAAAAGTGTGGGGGATTTTAATGTGACAAGGGCACTTTGTATGAAAACCATTTAGGGTAAAAACGCATACAGCCAGGAATATTTGAACTGAAAATGATAACATTTGCATCCTATTTGAAATACTTATACACATAGTAGTTTTACAGTGTGAGTATAAATAAATGTATGCCTATCACTTATATCTGTAACATGAAAAAACAAGACTATACAAATGCTTCAAAATGTTATTGATGAGATTCGTTTTAATATATTCTACAGGCTTTCTTCTCCTTCCACATATTTACAGCTAACTCAGCCAAAGTCAGCCACATAACATTTTGATGTTTTAATTTTCATCAACACATTGAGGAATTTGTTTCTTGTGCCAGTTCAGGTGAAGACCACCATTACCAGATAACAGCGACTTATCAATAGGCCTGTAAGAAATTCTTTGGATAGCAGGCCATTACATGCAATAGGCATCAAATCACATAGATTTTCCTGGCCTAAAGAGTTCTTCAACAAAGTTTTAATGCTATTCATAGAGGAGAACTGCCTCTCACACTCAGCAGTGGATGAACAGAGGATCAAGGAAGAAACACAATTATTAAGTTATCAAAAACCGCATATAATTCCTCCAGTAAAGTATGAATACAGTTAATAGGATATATGGAATCCATATTTACATCACAATATTAACATGAAGTGCCAAAAAGTAATCGATCAAACATACATGAGAGGGACAGAAATCCACCACATAAACAAGACCACATGCTTTTATTTACAATAAACAAAGATAACTGGCCAATCAGGAGAGAGTATTTGAGTCACATGACCATCATAATGCAAAATAGACATTTACCAGCAAAGATCACCAGCCCACCAAAATCTCTCCCATCCTTCAAGCATCATTCTTATATTCAGTAAATATTTATAAATATGACATTTGAAATGGCCACAGCAGTAGATTTTGGCATTATTTCAGATCAGGAAACTATCGGATGATAAACATTTGGCGTTTATAATGACCCATTTTCTGCTGATAATGCCATACCAGTGGTATGGCATTATTAAAGCTAATGTGACAGAGAGATCGTTAATGCGCACAACACTTATAACATTGCATCATGGGATTTTATTTTGCGCCATGTGGGGCCCAGGGATATTTATATTTTGCGCCATATGTTAAAATATCATGGGGATCCCACAAAAACGCATCCTAGAAGCAACACTGTATGGGATCATGGTATTACAGTGACAAATACTCATTAGCTATGTTAGGGACTCTTTATCTCCATACATTTAGGGAAATAATTTCACTATTGATTTTTGAGAAAAGAATTCAAAGTACATGTATAACATCATTAGTATAACAGTGCAGACTTTATGAAAGACATTGATAGTTACTTGATGGGAGATCCCTCAACTACTGGACACAAACTAGATAAAATACACATGTATGTAGTGTGTGGATGACTTAGTTTTACATATGAATCCTCGGAATAATAAGCCATTTCAAATACAATTTTTTAATGTGTGCCACTATAATTTGCATCCTGTTCTCTAAAATAAATTTTGTCGCAGCACAAATAGAGCTTTATATTGTGAGTAAAAAGCAGTCACACAGATATGAGTAGCAAATCAGTACATTATTGTTGAAAACCTATTAAAACAAATAATGTCTAGTCACGAACACAAAAACATGTCACATTTTCACCCATTTTGGAGTTTTTTGTGGTGGAAGAAATGCACATAAATCTTATGGCATGATCACATGAAGAACTGGATGAAAATGTGCGGATAATTCTGTAAAATATGCCCACTAAAAATCAACAAATATTAATAAGTTACCATATTAGGTAAATAATATTATAATATGGTATGTTTTATGATTTGTTTGGAAAATTGCTACATTGGTTAGGAACCGGTCAACACCATTTTGAAATTGGATTTCTGGGTTTGTTTGGGATCAATAGGTCTAGATTTAACATTAACCTACCAACTTTTGACTCTTCATTGAAGACTTTGACAGGTTGTGGGGGGTGGGATGCCAGACTATCGAGTCCTCATATGCCACATGGGTATTCAGATCATATAAATGTTAATTACAGAATATTAATTATGCAGTCACAATTACTACGTTTTATGGTTCTTCAAAATAATTTTTTCTGGCCCTGGTCACATGAATGCCCAATGGATAAATAGAAAAGTCTATAATTTACATTTGCACATCCTGGTATTCTCTCCGATTAAACAAATATACCCATGGACCACCCTCACTGGATCAAAGGAATGCTAATGTTGACAAATTACAGATGATACATAAAATTATCACGATATAAAATCTGGAATGTGTCATGGCTTAAGATAGTCCAAGTATTGTCTGGATTTACACATGGGATAAGATATACTTTCTTACATTGCGAATGAACAGCAAACGCAAACTGAATGGAAATAGACAGGTGTCTCTGAGCGAATTTCTTACATCACCCATAATTAGGTCATGTACATGTTCTCTTTTTAAGGTATCTATTACCCAGTCACCAGTGAAGTAAGTGCATTATTTTCATTGGATATTAATAATTATCATAAACAAAAGACAACCGGTAGGAAGGTTTTGCTGACACCTGTTTTTCAAACAGTAAATCCAAATTTTCTGGCAGGAAATTCAATGAAGTCATTTAATAACAATAATTTATCTATCAGTTCAAAATACAATTTTTATTTTGCAATTTCTATACACAATACAAATAATAATATGAAATTGACTGCATATCCATTGTTTGAAATTTGGATGTGTGATGAGTTGGAGACAAATTTCAGATACAGTTCTTGCTGATGGGGCTATTAATTTCAAGACATACAGATATGCACAGTCCTCACATTACTACAAAAAGTGTTGATCTGTTATGAACAATTATATGTTTACAGTGTGTTAATCCAAACCTTAAGCTCACAGATTTCTTACCACATTGAACAAAAGATATGTGATATATAAATATTCTGAAGACTTCACAATTTACTGCTGAATACTAAACAACAGAAGACAATCAAACCAACATGACAACAAAGAAAAGGTGATCTTATTAGCTCTTCCCATGCTGTCTATTTTCTACTATCTTACCCCTGACATGGTTTTTGTGATGTTTAATACGCAGCCATCACAGATCATTCTATAGGCAAGTCGAGCCGTGTTCCTAGCATCTATGATACCTAAAGTAAAACAAAAAGTGTCAAGTTATTAACTAATAACTGTAGTATCTGAGTGCTAACATCGTCTACAAGCTATTGATCTGTTATATTTGAAAACGTTTCAAATTAGTCACAGCATTAAACAATTACTGATTCATGAACTTGATGTCACGTATCATGACATCTTCATTATGTACACTGACTAAAAGCTAATCACCCGAGTGTTCTCTGCCTTCAAATGTCAGTCCTAAATCCTGCAAAGCTCCATTCAGTCCTTTCGGCTTTCTTTGATAAAATGTCTGTGACATATAATACACCAGATAAACATATATTGTCTACACAGACAGGAAGAGAATCATGCATATCTAAACTAATAAAGAACTCTACTATATTATATTAACATACAGATGAACATATATCCTACCCTATAGGTAGCTCGAAGGTCTATCCAAGAGTTCAGCTCTATTGGCTTCCTTAGCTGTTTTCTTCTGGTTTCATAATGTAAACATACCCCAAGATCCCAATCTGGATGGAAAATAGATGTGTGTTTATTATAACATGCAAAAGCAAACATGTGTGATTTGATTATAACACATTTCTGTAATTAGTTTTTCTTTATATTCAAATACTTATGTAAATAGATGTATATTTATTTACACAAACTTGACCATAATGATAAAAGTTTTAAATGTATCAAATTTGTGAACCTTCTTTAATGAACAAGTTACATCACAACAGCGTAATGGATTTAAAATTTACAATGTGTACTACATGATGTGAAACAGGTGAATGAACAGAGATGTATACACTAAGGTCCAATTTAGGGGTGTTATGATGGAACAGTGGATAGAACACTGCACTGGATACCACTTGAATCTGACTCATGCCTGTGTTGGTGGGATCCCCCTTTTCCTCGGCAGATGCCTCCATATCAAGACTAAACAACACAAATGAATTAAAGTAAGTTTTCGGGCTTTGCCATCTGTTACCATGGCGGAGCGCTAATATAACATCCAATATTGGAAAACAATTATTGGGCCAGGTGGTTCTACTGCTAGTTAGTGGGTCAGAGAGTGAATGACTGGTCACGCCTTGAAAGATCTTACTGTTTAGGGGATGTTTCAAGCAGTAAACTATAACAACAAAGACCACAAATGAATGACAATACCACGTCTAATGAAAGTAAAAGCTTGTAAAACCAGTATATGTTAGGAGCTGCCAAAGCGTAAAACTAGTACTAATACTTTACTGGTGATGTTATTCTGTAACTGATGTCATACATAAGAAATACCATAAATAAGTTAATGAACTGCTTTGCATCATACACCCAGTTTTATGTTTTAAACTGCTACAATGATGACTCGGTAAAACTTTCAAATAAAATTTAAACATATTAGAGAGAACTGTCCAGTTTTATGGTACAGATAAGGTGGAGGCCTAGGGTGCAAAGATTTTGCAAGTAAGTCATGCTAATCATACTGTCTGAACATTTATTACCAGTGAGAGGTCTATATAGCAAATTTAGTTCATTATTAAGTCTCTGTAGCAAATTACACACACACACACATTTCCATATGATGGTAATAAATAAATTCACTCATCAATGTAATTTACAAATTTTTACCTGACCAAGTCACAAATGTACATCTTGGTTGTAAGTCTGCATTATTCATATTGAAGATAAAGTGGCGCTGTTCGCTGATCTCTTTTAACCAACGACTAAACTTTTTCAGACAGATAGAGAGAGGGATGCCTTGATCAACTTTATCCTGCAAATCAACATCAAGTTCAATATATTCTTAAACAACGTTTAACCAAGGCAAAAAAATTACGATTCCCATTTCAGTTGTAACAAGTCAGAGAAATATTTTTGATATAGCTATGTACATCATAAAAATGAACATCTTATTAGCACAATTTTTTTATGGTAAATAAGTGGCGAGTCAATTTAGAGGTCAAAACAATTTGATGAAATTTGACTGATAACACAGAGTCAGTCATATTATGAAATTTTTTAAACTGTCCTCAAATAAAATAGCATGCTAGATGAGATATTTTAAAGGAAATAAGTGTGTGTGTGTGCTAGTCTGTCTTGCCTCTCAGTAAGAGTCTTACTGTCTGATTTTTAAGATCATTAAAAGTGCCTACCATTACCGTCATCACTGTTTATAATAAAATCCATGGCAACAACAATCTCCATGTCACAAATATACATACATTTCATTAGAATATTATTTTTACTCAAGTAACAAGCCCATTGTGAATTCAACATAAAGCTGAAATCACAAAGATAAAAATATGAGAGAGAATACGTAATGAAAACACTCCTTGGGTTGCCATGCAAGTTACCTGCTTGATCCCAGTAAGTTCTGAGCAAAAGTTGCTCAACACTGGGTTCTCCTCTGGCTGAATGTAAAGGTGAAACTCGGACTCAATTTGTCCATTGTGAGTGTTCAACAGGACAGCAGGAAACTCAACTGGAAAATGGTTGATTTAATTGATTTATTACTGTTAATTCAACTGTTTGTATAAATGATAGTACTTACTGATTACAATAACATTGTAAAAGCATTTACACGTGCAAATAAATAGATAGAAAATAAAAGGGTCTTGAACTCAACTGATTTCCTGACTCCTGACTTTTTCTTCCTGCCAACAGGTTGACTCAAAATCCAGAATGATTAAATAACTAAATAGTTGCCCTGAAACAGTGATGATCACACAGTCAAAATATAATAATTAAAGTCCTACAGATGTTCATAAACATATCTCAAAGTAAAAAAAACAACAGATTACAATTTAATATAATGGACCAGTTGCCAGTTAGGTAGTTTTCCACAATATCTGGTGAGGTTGGCTAACAAGAGACTCTGAAAACAACACACAAATCCTATGGAATATATAGGCATATATCTGCCTTTGTTCTCATCAGATTGGCTCCACATATGTGGAAAAACATGAGTCTGAAAACTGGAGTTTTACCAAGAGGTCAATTCTTTGGTTCCTTATATACATAAATGGAATTGATACATCAAGATTTCTTTCATAATAATCAGACGTCCAGTCACCCATTAATTTTATAATCTCACCGGGAATGCCATTCTGGAGCATAACACCTGCCCCTCTTCTCCTAAAACTGTGAATACTATAGCCTGTCCCCAGACCTAACTGTTTTAATAACCATTTGAGATCTTTTGTAAACTTTCATATGTAAGTGGTTTAGTACCCAGCAGGGTTGTGAAAATAAACAAAGGATCTGACCCCTACTGGGTGGAACTAAGCCAAAACATTTGTTTCAAGGTTCTTACTGGACAGTGGAATATAAAAACATCTTTGATGATTACAAAATACACGTTTACATGGAGATGCACCAAAGACTATGATCCACCACTTGATATCTTCAAATATCTCTTTAGCTAAAAGCATCTTGTGATTAGACTTTTGCAATTTTTTACCATGTTAACACTTACATGTGGTGTTACCAATATACTGAAACCAAATTGATCCAGAACTTTGTTTGCTTTGTTTTTTGGGGATAATCCCTAGGCTGTTGCTTATTCAGCACAGCCTGAACTGGTTCCTTATATATATATATCAGATATGCACACTGACCAAGGCACTCTATCAGTCTATGTGAGCACTCTATCAGTCTATGTGAGCATTTAAACAATTAAAATGGTCTGGATACTGTGGGCTACGCCCACAACACTGTGACACTACTGCATAGCATACCTGTAATCTATATAGAGATATTGCTATTTAGGAATTTACCCCTGTTCAATGTTTAGAACAGGCATAATAAATTAAATCCACAAATTAATTGACCATTTAATTTTTTAATTCAGAAATATTTCTTCCATGACAATCCCACTTGGAATATAAACTACTCGGAGTAGGTATTCCAAGTAGGTACTCGGAGTACCTACTCATGGTAAAGAGTATTAGGTAAAAATAGAGTCGGAAAAAAATGGACTTGGAATTGATAAATTTGGAACTGGAATTGAATTGACCCCATGTCTGCTAAGAATATTCGTGCGGCCCTGATTATAATGGAAAGCATATACAGGCGATGGCGGAAAGGAAGTACATTGTCTATTAGCTTCAATGGTATTCCATCCAAAAATAAGTCAATCGCAAACATTGGGAGTAACTGGCAGATTAGTACAAGGAGTTTTCAGTGTTGTTGATCAATCAGCCTATCAAACCACACGCCACACGAGGGGCTGTCAGAGGCAGTTTAGCAAGGGTCGTATAAATAATAAAAATATATATTCGGACATAATTTCCATTTGTACTGGTATGTTTTCCCTGCTGGTCAACATTGAGCAGCGAAGATGACAAACATGATACACACACATGTGGATGTCTGCCAACACCATTTTAAATGAGTCGTCGCAGCGAATGATGACTGGTCTGAGTCACTTATCTGAACAATGAGCTAGCTCCGGTGGCCTAGTGGTTAACCACCCGGCACTCGGTGGCAAGGGTCAAAGGTTCGATTCCTGCAAGAGGTCAAAAGATTTCCAGAGAGTAATTTCTCTGCTCACAACATCGTGGGTGGCTGACCACGTTAAATGGTGCTGCATGCCGTCTCCACTGAATTATTTAAAATAAAGGGGGATGCTAAAAAGCCCCTGAGGACATAAAACACTCTGGCAGTGACCACCCTCAGGGTATTTCGACTCCGTCTTTCCGTACTGCTCCCCTGTGAGTGGTGGGGGAGGAATTTCTCAACCACTCCAACATAGAGGCAATTCCCAATAAGGGACAGCCTGAGGATTTTCCTCGAATAACAAAACAATGTTATCTTGTTCACATACATTTCTAATTGACCTTTTCGATGTGTTAAGATTTTTCACAATAAGTTGTCAAGTTTACTGGTACAGTGCAATGTGTGTTAGTTAATATCGGTTTCCGAAAGTGGTTTTTTTTTCTACATGTACGTATCGGTGTCTGTATAGATCTGAGAGGTGAAGCGCCAGTGATTGACCTACCCAGGAGTCGGGACAGTGCCCCAAGCGAATGTTTGTCCGGATCTGGCAACTGAGCCATTATAATAGGATTTGTTTAGTAAGCATCCTTTTACACCTCAGCAATAGCTAATTTAGTAATTATATGACAGACAAATAGTTGAGTTATTTAGCCTCGATGATGGTCACATCTGGGAAATGTGGACGAGGGGAATCTAACAAAGGAAACAAATCACACAAACACAGTCATGAGCTAGATTTGAATCCACAACCTATAGGTTTAAGGTGCAGCACTCAAAGCACTGTACCACCTGAAAGTCCTAACTAACACATAGAATAAGTTATTAAATGTGTCAATATCAACTATCAATCAGACTTACTCGCTTTTCTCTGCCTGTCACATCGTCCTTGTGCTGATGATGATCTTTTACGCAGAAATCCAAGTTCTCTGGAAAATAACAGTAGTAGCTTATTGATAATGATAAGTATCAATGTTGATTCTAGGATTGGGACCTGCAGCCTATGGCCCTGAAGGGACCAATGGAAGCGCTGAAGGGCATAAATCCAATTTAGGGGATTGGGAAACATGCTTGAGTTTGCTTTCATTTTTGCCACGATTACCGGTGAGAATCATGACGATACTCGCAAAAACACGTCTTGGCTAATTAACGAGAACTATTTAGTGCATGAATCATAACAGATGCTGATTTAATGGTAAATCTTGGCTGAGGAATAATTCCTTCACCACTTCGGGCCCAGTTCCTTATCTTTTTGCGGTCCTCATTTAAATTGTGAATGAGTCTCTCAAAAAGGCACCCTAAAATCAATATTGAGTTTAAGTTGAAAATATTTGTAAGATAGACCGCTAATAGCTTTTCATATTTAAATTGTTCCCACTTTTGGAAAAAGTTTATGCCAAATAAATAAATTTGCCCTGTAATCATTATGTCTGCAATACACGGAAATAGACAGACGGACAGATAGATCTGTGGACAAGGATAATATATCAGGTACGAGGTCAATTCCACATCTAATTTATCAATTCCAAATGTATTAATTCCAATTCCATTTTTTACAGACTCATTTCTACCACGAGTAGGCACTCCCGAGTACCCACTTCGAATACCTACTCAGAGTAACTTACATTCAAAGTAGGACTTTTCATGGAAGAAATATTTCTGAATTAAAAAATTAAATGGTAAATTATTTTGTGGATTTAATTTTTTGTAGGAAACTTCAATTCCAAATTTATCAATTCCATTTCCATTTTTTTTAAATAATAAATTCCAAAATTGACCATCAATACCAATTCCAGAATTGACCCCATGTCTGATATATATATATCTGCAGTGGTTTATCAAGGTCTAGAAATAAAAGTGACACTATTCCATTCGCCACTGGTACAACCAAAAATGCAGCATATTTCTCAGAGACAATCTATAATTCAGTGCACATTTTAGACTGTTCATGACACCTGTACACTTTCAGACACAGGAACTGATAAAAATTAATTAATATACATGTCTGAGTGGGGATGATATAGCCGACTCAAGTGCCATGGGTACTTTGCCCTGGTGCATGCCTCATTCAGATCAGCAATTATAATTTATGTAGATGGAGTCAGAATTAGACCCATGTTTTTCAGGATGTAAATAACAATATTCTGCACTTGAAATGGTGACTAATATCAGATCTAAACTAGAATATAGTAATTGACTAATTATAGCAGTGAAGGATGATATGAACACTGAAGGATCCTCACTTGGTAGCCTTGGCCTCAATATGGAGTAAATTCATTTTCGTTTTATATTCAAGTATACTGGATGTACCACACCAAACATGCACTTGGTATACGGACACAACATCCAAGCAAGTCAATGTGTCTTTTGTGTAGCTGTTCAACTTTCACACCTTTGTGGTACAAGATAGTGATAAAGCTAGTGCAGCTTCACGATGAAGCCTCACCAATGAGAGTATGAATATGAAACAATGATCACCATACTCCTGGATATATTTCTTGTTGAGAAACGTTTTATCAATGGCACAGCTCCAAGGCCAACTCACATTGAAATATCCAGGAACTAAGATTGTAACAGACCTAAGTATGTTGTTATCACACACACACACACACATACCCTGGATCTCAACCAAATCAATCTGCTTCTGATCCTGGAGATTATAATTATTTCAGACTCTGGTCACTTAATCACAAAAAAAATCACCATAAAATAATGATGTTAATCGTTGGCATTATCAGATGGATGATATCGGCTTGTGTACAAACAAGTCCTGGCACCACTCAAATGAAGAAAGATGTATCATGGCATGAAACATCCTTTTCAATCAGTAGGCGCCTTTGAGGGCTAAATAGTTTTAGTATTTTAACTATCACTAAAACAATAAGTATGTCATTTTGTCATTGACATTCAGTTTGTTACCTGTGAGTTGGGTGCGCCTTGGTATTGAAATACTATGAAGTACTGTGAAATATCACGAGTTATACCAAATGTTGTGCTGCGAGGGCTTACTAACTTAAAAATCTAAAGCGCTTTAGTTAAACTTAAGTCAGATAATAGTATGCATATAATCCAAAACATGTATATCTGTCCAAATGGATTTTAACCACGGAAAATTATATAATTCATTTGCGGTCCGGCGTATTTCTCCATGTGAAGTTGAACAGTTTATTGGCCAATGGGACCAATCATGGGTCAACAATCCACATTATATACAGGCCATTATTTATATAGAAGTGCTTTTATAGGATTCAGAACTGTGATACTGATAACTACGTTTTGCTGTGTATTCAAGTAGACGAGATGATGCATTGCAGCATAATACGACTTTAGGAATTGGTCAGAAAGCTGTGATGCTCCACCCAATCACAAGGCTGTTTAGTGTACAGGTCAAGGAATATGAAATGGCCAACTTGTTGACTGATGCCCTCAAAATCATGATACAAAATACTTTACTAAACTTGAGTTGCTGGTGACTTTTCAAATATAAACCAAGCAAAAAGAAAGCTTTATTATTGTATGCCAGAAGTAAAACCATTGTGCTAATACCTAGTTATAAGTAGTATTTCATAGTACTTCGATACCAAGGATAACTTGTAGGATGTTTTGGCCACAGAAAATATTCAGGGTGGGCATATTTCTTTTTGTAAATGTACATATGATTTAATGTAATATTTGCAAGTGTAAATGCTAAATATGGATATGAAGTATTTAGACGATGATTGGTGTTTTATCGCCACTTTTGTGCACAAGTAATGAAGCAAAGTCAAAGATGAAACAACTTTCAGATATACCCACACCGAGATTCGAAGATGGGTGGTAGTGATCTATGATCCAACACACTACCACTAGACAACAGAGGCGCCCTAAGTATTTAGAAGCCATATTTGTTATATTTTATCAGTTTTAATTATGAAAAATACCTATAATTTAGAAGCCACCTTAGGTTACTTTAACAATAAAAAACAGCTCTTTGTAATATTAAGAGGCATCAAGAGTATGTCACAAAATGAGAAACTGGAATACGAAGGGATTTGCTAAAAAATTCTTTGAGGCAACTGTCGTTGAATTGGTGAGTGAAGTTGATTACCCTATAATAATAGTTAGACCACTCCAATACACCAAGATCCAGACATGGGGTCAATTCCATTTCCACCTCAAATTTATCAATTCCATTTCCTCCGACTCTTTTTGTCTAATTGTTTTTACCATGAGTAGGTACTCCGAGTACCTACATGGAATACATACTCCGAGTAGTTTATATTCCAAGTATGATTACCATGGAAGAAATATTTCTGAATTAAAAAATTAAATGGTAAATTAATTTGTGGATTTAATTTTGCCCGTTCTAAACATTGAACAGGGTAAATTCCTAAATAGCAATATCTCTATATAGATTACGGGCATGCTATGTGGTGGTGTCACCGTGTTATGGGTGGAGCCAATGGTATCCAGACCATTTTAATTTGGGTTTAAAAGTGCTCAGGTGTGGTGCCACAGGTCAGTGTGCATATCTGATATATATATATATAAAAGGAACCAAAGTTCAGGATCAGTTTGGTTCCAGTATATTGGTAACACCAGATGTAAGTGTTAACATGGTAAAAAATTGCAAAAGTCTAATCACAAGATGCTTTTAGCTAAAGAGATATTTGATGATATCAAGTGGTGGATCATAGTCTTTGGTGCATCCCCATGTAAAGAGTGTATTTTGTAATCAATCAAAGATGTTTTTATATTCCAAGAATCAATAAGAGCCTTGAAACGAATGTATTTGCTTAGCTCGGCCAGCAGGGGTCAGACCCTGTATTTACTTTCACAACCCGGCTGGATACTAAACCAATGACATATGGTAAGTTTACAAAATCTCTCAAATGGTTATTAAACTGTTAGGTCTGGGGACAGGCTATAGTAGTTACAGTTTTAGGAGAGAGGGGCAAGCTTTTGGCTCCAGATTGGCATTCCTGGTGAGATGATAAATTAATTAATTCCTAAATAGCAATATCTCTATATAGATTACAGGTATGCTATGTGGTGGTGTCACAGTGGGGGGGGAG
Source organism: Paralvinella palmiformis (assembly GCA_025642065.1). Classification (NCBI taxonomy): domain Eukaryota; kingdom Metazoa; phylum Annelida; class Polychaeta; order Terebellida; family Alvinellidae; genus Paralvinella; species Paralvinella palmiformis. Next base: position 88,662 of record JAODUP010001086.1, on the reverse strand, counting down.
CTCATGGTTTCCAGACAACTTTAATTGGTTAAATGCTCACTTGGGGTGCCTATCTGATATATATATATATATATATATATATATAAAGGAACCAAAGTTCTGGATCATTATGGTTCCAGTATATTGGTAATACCACATTTAAGTGTTAACATTGTAAAAATGGTAAATTAATTTCTAGATTTAATTTTTTATAGGAAATTCAAAATTTCTCAATTCCAATTAAATTATTTTTTCAAATTCAATTTTTTTAAATTCCCAATTCCAATTGAATTGACCCCATGTCTGCCAAGATCTACTCCAAATTTACTGCAATGCATATAAACACTACATATCAGCTCATATCATAGCTAATTCCATGGAGTTAATCTATCAAAATTATAGTTATTAGACCCCTCTACTATGAAGAGAGGTGCTCAGGTGGCCAAAGGATATGTTTAGTCTTTAGATGGATTCATTTCATGTACACTCAGAAGCTTTCTTTGTTTATATAATATTTCCAAAATGTCCACCCTGAATATTTTCCATGGCCAAAATGTCCAGGTGAAAAGTACCAAGGTCCGGGAGGCGGCCGTCTGGCCAGTCCCGGACCTCGGCCTTAGCTAAGTTCTCTTTCACAACTCCGAACTCATGTGGTCTCGAATCTACTTTATTTCTCTACTCAAACTGTACAAAAACTATACACTCCTTGAAACTCTTATTGAAACTTTTATCCCCAAAAACTCAACTCCCCAAATCTACTAAAATTCAGATATTTATATGGAATTGTCCACTCAGCACCGTCAGCCTTGTTGTCCGGTAGACCCCGCATAGTCACCTGGTCTAATCAGCACCGACTTGACCAAGTCAAGAACAATCCCCCACTAAAACTCCTCCCACACATTCAAACAGGTATATAAAGGGGAATTCTCCCCCCAGCACAATCAGCGTGTTGTCCAGTGGAGACTCGCATGTCTCTTGATCCAATTTCTGCTGACTTGGCTGTACCATTACAAACATTCAAACAAAGTTTTCACTCATTCAACCCACACCACGAAAAAACATCAATAGAATACAAACCCCGCAGCTACGATATCTACACCCGTGCGATCCCAACAACCGGCTGTTTACAAATTCCCAAGCGGCACGGAATGGGTGACCACCGACTTGTTTCGCACATCAATCAATAGGAACACTATAGTTTTGCACCCATTGACCCACAATTCGTTGGCCAAAAACCTTAAAGTCGTAATAAAGTGGCATGAACGGGCGATCACTAATTCTCCCTACATAAATTAATTCGACAGCCAGCCATGACTTTACACAGGGGTGTATGGCCATGTCCAAAACACTGGTATATGAAGTCCAATCCTAATCATGACTAATGGTGTGTGTGACTAGCCCACCCTAAACTGAAGTCTTTAGGGTGGGCTAGTCACATTCAAACCTTTTGGGCTAAACTAAAAGGGGCTAACTTCCCCTGATTGCCTAAGCTAAAGAAGTTATTAGTTAAACGGCTAAGCTTACATTAGTCATGACTAGATCTACTAGTGTCTAGTCTACATCTATGATCTAGATCTAGACGACTAGATTAGAGTCTAGAATATAAGTAGAACGTTTGACTCAAACTTTGAGGCATCAGTAAAAAGCAGAAATTAGTCACCTAGCCAACTCTTTGGTAGATTTTATCATATTTTCCTCGAAGAAATAAAAGACAAACGGTGGTCATCTGCTAATATCAAAGACTGTTTTATATTTAAGCTCTCTGCTAATATCAAATAAACCGCCATTAACCGGGGAGCATTCTTTATCACACGAACAGGTTGGCTTATAAGAAGAGGAAGTCGATTGTCCTGGAAGAAAACTTATTTGGATTTGACGAATGCCTCAAAATATTTTTGTGCTGCTGCTGCAGTGATAAACTATTTAGACAAATAAAGTTGTGAAAACGGCATTTTTAACCTTGGTGACCTGTATGACATTGAAAACAATGAGATCTACACACATCATTTATGTTATCCTATGAATGACCCCTTCGACATGGATGTCTGCTAAATGGATCCAATTAAACTTAAGAGAGAGTACTAAAGTCATGCTGGGATGTATATACAACAGTCCTACTAGTTCATTAGCAAATGGTGACAAATGGCACAAGCTATTAGCTGAATCAAATAGCAGAGACCCATCCCAAGTAATAGTTATGGGAGACTTTAATCACCCAGAAATTGATTAGAACACCAAGACTACCGAGGAAGGTATGTACCACCGTAGTTAATTATTCCTGGATGCTGTGAGAGATGCATACTTTGATATAGAACATAGACACCCCTACTAGATATAGACATGGGCAGAACCCGTTCACATATACTTGACCTCCTCTTCACAACCTGATTTCCTCATTAAGAATTTAGTGAAAATGGTTTGGGGAACTGATCTAAATGCACTAACAGCAGAAGATGGATGGGCGTTTTTCTCCTCAATGCTAAATGACCAAATGAGGAAATACACAGCAAAATTAGCTCCCAATAAAGACAAAAGGAGAAAAATCTGGATCACCAGGGAAGCCATAGCAAAGCATAAAAAGAAGCAGCAAACATGGAAATGATATCGGCTTACTGGGAATCGTATGGACTACATCCATGCAACTACCGAGAAAAATGAATTCACTACCCCGACAAGAAGCTTGTGTAGAGATTTTGAATGGATGCTGGCAGCCAAGCTAAATAACAAAACAAGCCTCGGCGACAAACAGAAGGAAGATGGCAGTCTCACTAGTGTTGATCATGAAAAGGCAGAACTCTTAAACAAGTACTTCACTAGTGTATTCACCAGGGAAGACACAGACACCATGCCTATTATGAATGAGCGACAGGATAGTGTTGCACTCAAAGATGTAATAATTACTCCTAATCTGGTTGAGAAGAAACTAAATAAGTTGAATGGTTCCAAGTCAGCAGGCTCAGATGGATTCCATCCCCGGGTACCAAAAGGAACTGTCCAGCGCAATAAATGTACCTTTGCAAATAATATTCAGTAAGTCTATTATGGAAGGTACACTACCAGAAGCATGGAAGGATGCCTCCATAACACCGACCCACAAGAAAGGATCACGAATCTCCCGAGGAAATTATAGACCAGTAAGCCTAACATCAGTTATTGGTAAAATTATGGAGTCTATATTTAGAGACAAGCTATTCAACCATATGATGAATGACGATCTATTCTGTGATGCCCAACATGGCTTTGTTCCGAGATGTTCACGTATGACCCAGCTACCCATCACACTTGACCGATGGACTGAGTTATTGGACGGTGGAGATCCTGTGGATGTTATTTACTTTGATTTCAGAAAAGCTTTTGACACTGTTCTTCATAGGAGATTAATTAAGAAATGTTAAGCATATGACATAAAAGGCGGCCTCTTCACCTGGATTGAGAACTTCCTCTCAGGTAGACGGGAGCGTGTAGTGGTGAATGGCAAGTTATTTACTTGGGCAGGAATCCTCAGCGACATACCACAAGGCAACGTACAGTTATATTCATCATTTTTATTAATGACCTATCTGATGATGTCACATGTACTGCCAAGATGTTTGCAGATGATACCAAGCTCTCCCATGGCATAAGTTCCCATGAGGACTGTCTACAACTACAGGATGACATAAATCGGTTAGTGGACTGGAGGCTGAAATGGCAGATGGGATTTAATGAGCCCAAATGCAGTGTTCTCCATCTAGGCTCAACAAACCCATGTTATGAGTTCTGCATGAGAAATACCTCACTGGAAGCAATAACAGAGGAGAAGGACTTAGGTGTCACCATTGACCGGGAACTGAAATTCCATATACATGTGAACAAAGCGGTGAACAAAGGATCAATAATGCTTGGACTTGTTAGAGCAACATTCACCTGTATCTACGAAACGACACTCCCCAGGCTATTCACCACTATGGTACGCCCTCATTTGGAATGTTGAAATGTGATCTGGTGTCCAAGGTTCCGACGTGATAAGCTGAAAGTCGAAACAAATCCAGAGGAGAGCCACAAAGCTGATACGGAACTTGAGAAGTCTGCCATTTAGAGATAGGTTAGAAGCCCTGAGACTCCCGTCTTTGTGCTATCGTAGGAGACGAGGTGAGATGTTTCAGGTGTATAAGATCCCGAAGGGTATAGACAGGCTGGAATCTAACCAATTCTTCTGGCCATCTGACATATCAAACACCAGAGGGAATAGCCTCATGTTACTGAAGCGCCGCTCAATATCAAGTTTGATATAAAATCCATTCAGTCAGAGAGTGACAAACGGTTGGAAAATGTTACCAGCGCAGGTTGTAGACAGTTCCACATTAAATACATTCAAGTCCCGATTAGACAAACATTGAATCAGGGAGCGTTACAATCTGCCGTGATCCATTTAATCCATTTGTATAGAAAACAAGACTTGACAGAAGTTTTTAACAGACTGTGCTATCAATACTCCGTAGATCTGGTATCAATATATCAAAGAAACCCATTATGATTGAAATACGTTGAAGCAAGTATTATATGACGTATGAGTTTTTTCTGGCCATTGTCTGACAGTTGTTGCCGTGAAGGTGTACGTGTGTATCTCCCATGCCACACGTCTCGCCGTAAAAGTGTAGGAGGCTGATTACACAGTTGGTCCCCTTTCTGTGCTCGCGGTTGGCTAAAATCTCATTTAGCCAAACTTGTTTTAGCCAAATAAAAAATTAGCTTAGCGATTGTTTGCACCGCGTGAAAAATGTTGACATTTAAGCTATAACTTTATAAGCTCATAAGTAATGTCTATAATGCTGACATGTATTATAGTTAAATACAATAAACAAACAACTTCCAGTTCAACAATTTTTTATTTATAAAAGGATCACACAGATCCATTTGTGCCAATCTAATGCACATTGAAGTCAATGACATGTGACTACTCAGGCTGGAGTATCAAGATGGATTATGGTGTTGCTTCCTTTATCATTGCAGTGAAGTAAGTATGCCATTTTCTTAAAAGTTGACACCTTGAATGTAATATGATGAACAAGGGGACATTATAAATACACGTACGGTGTACAAGTTCCTGTAACATGCTAAAAGGTTTAAAGATAGAAGTGATACATTTCCACGATCGTGATTGTGCGATATTTACGTTCAGAACTTGAAGCTCGATCAGTGCTATATTTTTGCCGGAATGCAGACAGTGTACGTTTCGCTTGTGTCTGAACTGTTCTGAGTTGAGCCTAAATCATGAAAATGCCATACTTAGCATGGCCATTCTATGTCACAGTGACATTAACGAACTCTGCCATTTTGGTATAAATAATGGTCGCCTATGCTCTGATGGAAAGGTTACTAACAGCTACGCTTAAAGGTAAACTTACTCTATTGCCCCTTTTCTCTCCACTCTGACATTCCTGATTTAGTCTCAATTAATAGTTAAGAAATTTATATAAATGTACACAAATAAAAATGACAAAAGCTGTACGATAAATTTCTGCGAAAGGCAAAACATCATAACAAACCCGTGCAGTAAATACGGAACTTTCCGGATTACGTGCAGCATTGGTGATGTTCATGTTTTCGAATTTTGTTTTATTGTGGCTTTGAAAAATTTAAATTAAAGACAGAAAATTATTGTGTTTTTTGCATCTTGCCAATTTGGTGAAGGGTCCTTTTTTTCTTTTGCCATTTGGAAATCAGTTCCATCTATCGCGCAATTGGCGATGGACTACCCTACATGAGCCTTTCTACTCTGCATGCTCTCGTCTATGAGGATTGTCACTTGCTTAGGCAGCGTTTCATACGAAACACCTGAAATTGCACATTTCCGCGGCGTCTTGAAATACACTGACAGACAGAGTGTCCTTCAATCTTTAGAAGACCTCTTGGTAGAAGGTCATTTCCTTGCTGGCAGGACCCGTCTGTTCAGGAGTAATGTCGTGCATCTTGGCTTTCTCCTCGTCCCACTTGTTTGCTGCTTTATATTTCTGGCAGAACCAGCACAAAACAGGGCAGAATGCATCGTTATGATGAATGCTAATATTTTTCGCCTCAGCCGACGAAACGTAATGAGCTAAAGACTTGTCATAGCAATGGCGGTGCAGCAGTCCGAGTATACTCTTCGCTTCGAGCAATACTCGGCGTAGTTCAGAAGGAAATGGGCGACGAACGCGCTGTCTTCCATCTTCAGGGCGTTAGATGGCAATCGTTTTGCATTCCCATACTGTTAGAGTTGGATCCGATTCACTTTCTAATGTTTGATCAGAGCATTTGACGTATCCTGCCTAATACTGTGCATATTCTTCAAAGTATCTCGGCATATTCGCTTTCCTTGGAGTACCCTCCTTACGACCGTGCTATATATAACGTTTAACAAATGCTTCCTACAAGAAAGCTGGACAAGGATAGCAAGGAAAAGCTCTTCACGACTCATCTGCAAACAAGCATCATCGGATTCAATCGAATTCCTCCAATGAAAAGCATTAAAAAGCATGGACCCTCAGAGAAATATTGTAAATCGCCGCGGATATTTTTGGTCGGCACGTGTGTAGATCCATTGGTGGGATCTGGCGGTGGTGGAAGAATCCAGGAAATGTTCTCGAAGACAAAAATTTCTAGCAATGAAATGGAATTAAATCACAGTTTAATATTAACGTTCAAGAATACAAAAGTTGCATGATCAAGAATTATTGCACTATACGTAGTACAAATATTTTAAATATCGTTGAGCAGTTAGCAATGTGTGTAATTACTAATTCGAACCATATTCCTTATTACACCAATGTAAGAAAGATATGTCGTAATTACTACATGTTTTCCATTATTAGATTTGATTTGCGTAATGTAGAATTTGTATTGTTGTCCTCTTATGTGGTCTGGCGAAACGACCTAGTTATTCGTACAATGTTGTTTAATGGATTTATACTCCTGAGGTCATTTGTTACTCCTGGGGTCATTAAGCGTGAATGAACGTTCCCTTAGTGATGAACGGAAACGTATGAGGGTTAGCTGTTAGGTTCGAGTAAATCATAGTATTTACTCAGGTTTGAGACGATATTTCGTTCTAGTCCAGTAATAATCCATGGTGCAGTATTGCTACTTTGTTTTTATTTTAGTTAAATCACTTTAGTGAGTCCATACTCAGTTAGTGTACATTCTCTTGTGGTGAACAAACTGTAATGTTTGTTAACACACTGAGGGTGTATAAAACCTTTCACTTAGGTTAGAGAAGAACTTCGACGCCAGACTACTCGGACGTTTATCGATATATATGGTTCATATAGGTAGGATTTATTTAGTTATTCGAACTCAGAATAAAGCTGAGATCAGCATCTGAGGTGTCGAAATGTTTATATACAGGTTTCTTTTGGACCACAGAAAATTACTGTTGAATGTAAACTTTGTTGTCAAAGTAGTTATGATATGTATGTAGCAAGTCACCATTGAACCACACGCACGTGTTGTTTGTTGCGAGCTGTGGTATCAAATGGTATGTTTTTACGTGCTTCCGCTTTTTGTACCTAGCTGCATTTAGCCGCTTTCCTGTGGGCGTGACATATTTGTCGCGTACGAAAAGCGAATTAGCTGGTTCCCACAGGCTGATGAGTAGACCAGACACATGCTTAGGTATACGCACACATCTATCAATATGTGGAGGTAAGGAACATTTTATTTTTAGATTAATGTATGTATAGTTGTACACACACACTCACTCACACACCACACACACACACACTCACACACACATCAATACGCGCACGCGCGCGCGCGCCCACACACAAACACATCAACGCGCGCCCACACACACACTAAATTTTACAATTTACCTTGAATATGACATTATGCACTTATCATATGCACAGACATTATTCTAAATATATTGTACAAAACACAGTATAAAGATATTCATACTTACATGTTAAACATATAGCACTGGACACAGAAACCACAAAAACAATTAGGTGTCCATTTCGGTAAAACGTTCTTTAAATCTTTTAATGTATTTTTCTTTTTAATATCACCTGGTAGTTTATTCCAACAACAAGGGACCGTGTAATTCAAGCTTTGTTTGCCAAATGTGATTGTTTAGTTCTTAGGGATACATATTTTACTTTCATATCCAAGACAAAAACTTGTTTTTCATGATTTTTTTATATAATTAACATGGACACGAATGATTAACAATTTTATATACCATTTTAGTAAACTTACAAATTCTTACTTACTCGTTTATTGCACGTGTCCAACAATTTTCCATGATAACCTTTAAAATATATATAGTGATGAGTCTCAAGACCTGTTTTGATGTTTTTTAAAGTTTATATGTATTAGTATTTGAACAAAGGGTCCATAGTTGAGATAACATTCTGCAAAACTAGTATACCTCAACATTTTGTTAGATTTACTAATAACTCAACCTAATCTAGATATAACTTGTATTATTTGCTTAATCTCCTATCTACAAAGCTTGTGTACGTGTTCACTAAAATGTAATTTATTATCTAAACGTTATTCTGACATCTTTACAATATATTCGTATATAATTACGTTGTCTCCGATAATAAAAAATTCTCAATATGATCATATTTACCAAAGACCATATATTTAAAATTGGCAGCACTGATATGTATATGATTTGTGTCAAACAAGTAAGTAACATAGTCTACATCATGTAATAGGTTTTCTTTGACTGAATCGTAACTTTATCTGTTACATATAATTATCATCTGCATAATTATAAATTGCACATCATTGTCTACAAGTAAAATTATATCATTGAAAAATGTATTGTACGATTGTGGTCCCATTATTGACCCCTCAGCAGTTTCCTTATACATGTATATACATTGCCATTCATTAATATCGTTGCCTAATTTTACTCTATGTCTGCTGTTACAATAGAAGCTAACCATTCGTTCACAAGTACGCTGTAGATAGTCCATACACATAAAGATTAGCTGTAGATAATGTGCATGACATACAATCAAGAGTTCGTAATAAATCCATTTACATTACGCAGACAATTTTGACTCCAACTAGAGATTTTTTAAATATTTTAAATGATCCGCAAAACAACAGTTTCATTATATTTTGCTCTTAATCGCGATATGAATAGCATGAAAATGTTATCAAAATACGCGTACATCTGATTTACCATTTCTCTTCCAAATATCTTGGACATATCATATATATATATATATATATATATATATATATATCGCACATGTGTTATACTTGTATTTAAGAGGTAAGCATAACTACAAACTTGTTTACATTATGTATTATAATTATGTATAACGATTCAGAAGTGGATCATCTAAATATAAACGATTAACTGTTATCGACACCAAAAAATAAAACAGGCTTTGGGAGGTACAGTACAGTCAAGAATAGATCGATCCCCTAGATTAATCGAAATAAAGCCTAAAAGGAAAATATTAATACACGTATAACTGGATAATATAAAAATCCCAATTGCAACGACCGGTTTCGATTTATTCAAGTCATTATCAGGTTCCATATCATGGCTAAAGTTACTATGATATTGCTCGAGGTTTTAAAGGGCGCCTCAGTGGTCTAACGGTAGCGCGCTGAACCACAGATCGCTACCACCCGTGTTCGAATCTCAGCGTGGGCATTTCTGAAGGTTGTTTCATCTTTGACTTCGCTTCATTACCTTTGGAGGCCGCTCGGCGCATTTAGCCTAGCAGATGTACAATCATCAAGGCCTTAAGACAGATTTTAAGCACTTAAGGCTTCAGACCTTTTAAACAAGGAGGCGTAACGTTTAATGCTTTTGTTCTACTTGTGCAATTGCGTAACCCGGTGTTTAGAAAGATGTCTACGACAAGTGAATAGAATTACTATGTTTTTATAGGTCTGAAAATGCTTTCCCATGTGACAAATGAGAGTAAGGTATCCTATTGCTTTACAAACATAGTAACGCCTGGTTGATATTGTTGTTGTGTTTAGGGTATGTGTGTGTATATCTGTATGTGTTTGTGTGTATGCGCTTTACACACACTCATATATATATATATATATATATATATATATATATTATATCAACCAATCTCAGGCACAACAATATATTCCTGGCCCATCAAGTAATTACTTATATCTGAATTAATAACTGAACTCAAAGAATAGTACTACAACCCATTTATTGATTAGGACAGAGTAGCTTCCAAACAGCTGATTGTCATGTTGAATTGTAGAGGTCTATAAATCAGATTGGCAACATGGAAAGTCGTACAATAAACATACATATATTGTTTTGGAAAAGGTAAAAAAAAACATATTTGACGCTTATCAAGAGGTGGACGGCTGAAAGTTAATGTTGGTACAAGGTCACGCTTTTAGCAAAACTTTCTAAATTAGCGTATTCACTAATATGTAATATGTTCATGTTTTTGTTCTAATTTTTATCATACTGCCCAATATCCTGTTATTTTCATAACTTCACCAGAAAGAGAGAGAGAGAGACCTCCTATCGTAAAAATTACATTTACAACGGCAGAAAACTAACTGTGTTTTTTCAGTATATTTTTAGGCTAGATCTACTGTTTACTTGTATTATCATTGGACCCGGATGTTGTGTATGCATGGCCGAGTACACCATCCTATATTCATATACAATCTTAGAATCCGCGCACTTCCTGCTATTGCTGAACACCACTTAAGCGTCTGAGTAATATCTAAGAATTTGTTTTTAATTCAATGAGTGAGCATCACAGTCGCAATCATAGTCTTATACACCGACGTTTAAGACTCTTTAGTCACATTCTCTATTATCGAAGTATTACACGGATTATAACTTTTAAAAACCCAATAACAAAGTAGTAGTTGCAGAACCGTTTCTCTGCAGACAACTGCCGGCCAGTGAGTACTTTGATGAATATAATACTATCTTTAATGGTAAAACTAGGGATGCCCCCCCCCCCCTCTAAGAGCAATTTGAATCATGACATGATGATATGCCAACTCCGAGGTCATTAGATAACGAGGTATCCAGATGGTTCAATATGTGGTCCAGGCAGTCTGACAGGGTCGATTAACCTGATATTTTGATGAAATGGTTAGTATCTGCAAATCCTGTCCGAACGTTAGAATTTTATTGGTATTAGTATGTACTCAGCTTGGTTTTCGACTAACTGATGTAGATTTACATGAAGTAATAAATATTTTATATATCATTTTTTCTTTCTAATAAATTGAAATGTACGGTCAGTCTGCTTATTAAATATTTAGTGACATCATCCACAAATGATTTCATGTTTCTAGTAACAAATCAAGTAACCCCCAATAATTCTCACTTACTTACTATTACTTAATAACTCTTACCAATATATATTTATACGCAGTATATGCTTGAAAAATACCGATTTTGTAGTGCTTCAGAAGACATCTAAGTATTATCTGATTTTCATTTTTCTGATGAATAAAGAGTTCACGCAGCTATTTTTGTGGGCACCCGTTGGTAGATTAATACGTCGTTGTTCAATTATTAGTACAATTGTAACCGATGGTATATTTAGCTATTGAAGAACTAGAGAGACATGATGAGATTTTCGGATTTTTGTTTATCTAACTATTCTCCTTTCTGATTGATTTCATTAATATTATAATGAAATAGGCCATAAAAATGGGAGTTATAACAGCCTTTGTAAGATATATAGTCGAGTCTCTTTTATTCGTTACGTCCCGATTGAAGCTCGTCTACTGAATTGGCTTGATATTTGAAACATCATTTTGTAGTCAAGAATAATATTAGTAAAAATGTGTGTCTCTCTCTCCCTCTCCCTTTCTCTCTCTCTCCCCCCCTCTCTCTCCCTCTCTCTCTCTCTCTCTACGTGTAAGTTCTTTTTGCCTCAAGATGGTTGTTTTTTAAAGTTAAAAACGTTGTTCGGGTACGTTCAACTCCTTTGCCGTGCACAATATTCAGTCATAATAATAACACCCCTTGTTATTGCTCTGAACAGGAAATATAATTATGCGTTTATATCAGTATAGCACATTGTCAAGATAAGACGTTAGAGCTTGTTTTTAAGGAGGGTTATTTTCCAAGAGTGTTCAATTATGGTCATTACCTTAGTAGGTCATCCGATCCATTCAGCTTACTATATCCACAAAAGTGGTCGTAAAACAGCAATATTATCATTTATAGTTAGGTTGTGTAATACGATTTGCCTTGTTAGAAAAAGGTAGATTTATAACCAGTTATTGTGGTGCTATAAGGCAGATCAACCACGATTTATTTATTGATTTTAGAGTTCATGTGGAGTTTTACCCAGGAATCGACATCAATTAATAGTCGCCATTGCTTGTTGGTCTCTGGAAGACTCGCATATCTAATGTTTTTGATTAACCTTAATTTCCAATATCCCACAACTTTGTGCTAGCGACAGATCAGATGACTCGAATTTATGCTTAAACACATCAACATATGAAATAAAATTGTGGGCCTTTGCAAATAACATTAAATAAAGACTAATATTAATTAAATCAACCAAAATTTGAAACTAAATATCATAAAGCGTGTGACACCAGTTATCACGGTTGATTTATTTCACAAATAAAACATCAGAAATCATCTACCAACTCTGAAAACAAAAATGCAACTAATTTGTTATTAAGTAATACGAAAATAACTGATTATCAACACCCTTTGTAACATCATTCTTTATCTGAAAAAAATACTAGTGAATTGATAAGCAATCAATTCCAAGAATTCATTTCACAAACCGGAAACATCAATATCCGGCCAAGTGGAGGAATCAATTACCATAGAGATAATTATTCTCCTATAACTATGTCTGGTCATTTGAATATCCGGTTATTTGATTATTCTGATAGCAAGATTCGACTGTCATATATAATGTTGTATATTAACAACTGAAACAAGCACGTTTTATTCACAGACGGTTGGATTTTTAAGGCTGTAGACTCTGCATATTGAAGTGACATGGTGCGAAGCGAACTGTATACGCTGTTTGTGGGTCTTTAGAAAACGTCAACACGTAATGAAGCATTAATTACAACTATCTAAATAGGAATGTACAGAACATCTTGATACTCCATGAATACCCTTTTCGCTTGAATACAACTGAAGAGCTCCCTAGCAACAATTACTTAATCTCAGTCTTTGTTTCAGATACAAATATACATTTAATTATTTTGCAGTAATTAAATAGGTATAGAGACACCCGTTCAGTTTATATCCTGTGTAATTGAAAATTGACTTTTTCATGACATCACAATTGTAAATGGTAGAGGTCGAAAAAAGGCTGCAGGTCGTCGTAAGCATTCTTACGAGAAATATTCCCAGGTGGGTATCTGATTAAATGTCGTATATGAATTTTCCTGGCGTTCTCATTATGACAAATAATTTGTCTAAATTAAACGGTAAAAGCCAATATGTCTTTCAATTTAATTGGTTACGTAATTAGTTGGTTACGTAAATATATTTTTTTTATTTCCCGATAATCTCTTGTAGAACTGTCACATAGCAAAGGAATATTTTGCATAGTTCATATAGGTCGTTGAATTAATATTCAAAAATTAATTCCGAATTAAAGTATGCAGTTTATTTTATGTACATTTTATCTTAGTTATTTATTGTTGTCATCAATGATAAGATTAAACAAACGGTCTTCTAATGCAATTCAACTTAAACAGGCCATCGTCTAGTAGACCGTAACAGCTTGTCATATATTACATTTATATTGTCTAAACCTAAAATCTGCTTCTTTAATTGGTTCAATACCTTATGAAGCTTTTACAGCTCTATGCAAGGATATGCATGCTATAATCATAAATGTTCTGATAATAGACCGATTCAATTACCGTTGGCGCCACCATGCGGCTGAATTTCACACTACGGTCTCGGGTTAGAAGACTAAGAATCACTGTGTTGCATGGCGATTTACGCGTGTAGTGGCCGATAAAGGTCTTACTGAAAAGCTGTATTTGGGCTATTTACCAGCTATATTTAGATTTTTTGTCGTCCAATAAGGGTATATGATCTTCAGATCATAATTTTGTATTTAATAGGAATGACATAGACTTCATCCATTAAACTAAGTAACTTTCAGCACGATTTGCATTGCTGTCATGGTCCGGTCTGTCTAGTTCAAACTTATTTTTTGTAGAACCTTTGCCATCTGACATGACGATGTGAATGGATAAAATAAAATCCAGCACAAATTATCAAACCTACATGCCGACATGTAAGAAAGCAACATCTCTATATTTTTGTCCTACTGACAGTAAATAATAAACACCATAAATTCTCTAAAACTCAAAACGAGTTGTGGACATGACAATGTGAATACGCTATTACTAAAACAGATAAAATTTGCCATTTCGTTACCACTTAGCATAGCTGTAAATAAATCGATGAAAACCGGTGTTTTCCCGTCAAAACTTAAAATTGTAAAAGTAATACTAATATATAAATCAAAAGATAAAATTTTTAAACCTCTCTAAGGCCTTTGATACAATAAGTCACAATCTGTTTTTATAAATATGCCATTACGGCATACGCGGTGTTGCCTTGGGGTGGTTCAGGAGCTATCTAACAGAGAGAAAACAATATGTCTATTATAAATGTATTGATTCAAAATTATTTCCCATAATTTGTGGTGTACCCCAAGGATCCGTATTGGGACCACTCCTCTTCATTTTATACTCAAATGATCTACCAGGATCCCTCTGGTGCACCGCATGTATACTATTTGCAGATGATAGAATAATTCATGTTTCTCGTAAAAATATTACGGAATTATATAAACTCGTTAATCAAGAAATTGCAACATTAGCTGAGTGGTTTAAGGTGAATAAATTATTTTTAGATATAAGCAAAGCACATCATGTACTTTTCTAAAAAAAATAGGAATGTTAAGTCGGACACACATGTACTACAATTAGAAAATACAATTATTAATTGAGTTAAATGTGTCAAATTTCTGAGACTACTAATAGATGAAAACCTAAACTGGCATGAGCATATAGATAGTTGTAGATCAAAAATATCTGGTGGACTATATGCCCTCAATAAAATTAAGCATATCTCAAGTACACACAATATGAGAACAGTATACCACAGCTTGATATATCCCTATTTAACATATGGCACGCTATTTTGGGATTGTAGTCATTCAACGTACTTACGGAGATTAGAAATGTTACAGAAAAAGGCAATCAGGACCGTCTCGAAATCAAACTATAATGCTCATACCGAACCCTTATTTAAGAAGCTACAGATTCTCAAGCTAAAGGACATATGTACTTTTCAACTTTCAAAAATAATGTATTCATTCAATAATATATCTTTACCAGATCCCCTAATGACGATGTTCACTGTAAATAGACATATTCATTCACACGAAACAAGATGCTTTCACCAGCCAGACATACATTATAGAAAAACAGTATTTTTATCAAAAACATTTATTTACCTAGCACGTGAAACATGGTACAAACTGCTAGAAACAATAAGACAGTTGAGGTCGCAACATAGGTTTATTAGATCTGTAAAGATATTTATTACGAACTCAAATTAGCAAAGTGATTTATGAATACATTGTATAATATATTTTACAATATTACATTATATTATGTTATACTATCGCCATAATCAGAGCACTTGGACAGCGGACATAGATGGTTAAATATGTAACTTTTAAGCCACTGCGCCTCCCCGTATAATCAATTATGTTCTACATGTTTGGTGTTTATTTTGGAGGTTACAACTTTTTGCTCGTCTGTTGTCATGATGGTATATACTTGTAAATAATATTATGTAATAAACAATGTAATAATGCTACTATATATATCATCGAATAAAATTACTTGCTAGCTTACTATAATTCAATGGGTGATTCATATTACTGTAACATTGATATTTATGCATGATATCTTGTATTGCAAGTGAATTATTTTATTTTCTGAGTCAGCCATTCGTGCAATGTTTACTACATGTAAATGTCAAGGGTGTTAATACTGTAATAATTTTTTTAAATTAATAATATACAGGTGATACATATATGATTGGTTCTCAGGTACAAGTACAAATAATATTTCCAAAACTTGTAAATTGCCCTTTAAATCTACATTAAATTAGTTTTTTTTTAATTTTCAGTAAAATTAATTTACATTCAGCTAAAAGTTTAATTTTAAAATTATTTATTTAATCAATTGAAACCCATGCTAAAACATCCCCATACAAGTCAACATGAATAACGAAGATTTAGCCGTATCATTCATCTGGATTGATTGTTCTACTCAATCATTGGGTTATATCTTGATAAATATTGTGTTAAATCCTTTGGAAATACACAGACATTCAGCTGAAATACTAGTCTTAGTCTCCATGTAATATGAAATAATTTGCCGAGTTCCAGTATTTACCGTTAGTGAAAAGTTGCCATCCCCTATTAAGAGTGGGCGTCATAGCTGTTTCTAACCCGATAACCGATGCAACGCATTTCGCCTGGATCTGTCTATTGCCTCATTATTCTTACACTGATATCGTGAATCACAAATGATGTCACCTTATTGACCTATAGCCCATAAAGCACGTGTACTTGGCTAACCAAAGCTAAGCCACTGGAGCTGTTTATACGATAAGTCGATATCGGTGCCGAACTATCAGTTATTCTTTTATAGCATGGCATAGTACTGCCTCTTCAGCTCTGCAATAGATAGTGGAAGTACATTCACATTTTTATTGTTGTACACACGCACACACACACCCAAACATCCACACAATTAGTAGTAGATATCATGAACAGTGGAACAATATGAACTAAGAGATCATATGACACTATACCTCATATGACATCTGTCCAAATACCACAGTTGTGCAGCAGCAGCAGCAACATTGTAACATCTGAATATTATAATAAAAATATCAAAGCATCCAAAGGAAATCAAAGGACGGTTTTCAGTGTTGTGAATAAAGTATTAAATAAAAGTCAAACTGTCCTTCCAAATATGATCAACTCAGATATAGATATGGCCCATGGTTTGAAAAACATCTTCTGTCAAAAAATATTAAATATACATAGTGGGTTCCATTCCAGCACCTTATCACAAGGTAAGCCATTGGTAGAAGAGTCCTGCATATCCATGATGGATACATTTGAGTCTTTTACAGAGACTGATATCAGACAGTTGCTGAAAAGGTTATCCAATGCTTTCTGTGCAGTTGATCCTATGCCTACGTGGCTTGTGAAGATTGTCTGGGTGTTCTGATAAGCCCAATTACAACTATAGTTAATAAATCATTATCTCTGGGTGTTTCCCAAGATCCATGAAGGCCGCCCTTGTAAAACCATTACTAAAAAAGAACACGGACTGTAATATTCTAAACAATTACAGACCTGTTTCAAATCTTACATTTTTATCTAAAGTTATAGAAAGAGCAGTTACTTTCCATCTAAACGAATATTTAATCAATAATAACCTTAACGAACCACTACAGTTTGCCAATAAAAGTTGTAACAGCACTGAAACAGCCTTGTTTCGGGTGAAACTTTATATTATGATGTCAATTGATCAAGGTAAGCCAGTAATATTTGTTCTTCTGGACCTGTCTGCAGCTTTTGATTCAGTTGACCATAATGTACTTTTCAGTGGGTGAAAAGACATGTTTAGTCTGTCAGGTAAAATTCTTGAATGGCTTCGATCCTATCTGGAACAACGCTCCCAAAGAGTGTCTGTTCCCGGTATTTTATCTGACGTTCGGTTTTTGTTATCTGGTGTACCACAAGGTTCACTTCTTGGTCCTCTGGTTTTCACAATGTATACCCGTCCTCTTGGGATAATTGCGCAGCCATGGTTAAATATCACTTGTATGCTGATGACACACAGCTATATATATCACTGGATCCTGACAATGAGTTAAATTTCTCCTCGTCCTTGAATAGTTTAGAACATTGTATTGCTGATATTCGGCTATGGATGACTCAAAACGTTCTAAGACTAAATGATAATAAAACAAACTTATAATATATAACAGCTCGCATAGTGACAAATACTCGAAAATAAGACCATATAACCCCAATTCTTCTAAACATACATTGGCTAACTGTTAGACAGCGTATCCATTTCAAGATTTTATTAATAACTTATAAATCTATTAATGACATGTCGCCAGAATCCCTGTGTGAACTGTTGTCAATTAAAATGTCATCCCGAAAACTCAGGTCATCCAGTCAGATACTATTGCAGGTGCCAGTGTCTTGGCTCAAGTCATATGGTGATTGTGCGTTTAATGCTGCAGCCCCCACTTTGTGGAATAGGTTGCCGACAGATATCTTTTAAATCTCTTATAGGGTTTTTACAGACATATCATTTAGGGTATTATTATATTACATATTATTTGTACAGTGCCTTTGAATAGCTCCTGCTAGTAAGAGTGCTTTATTAAATATACATTATTATTATTATTATTATTATTATTATTTAGTCAAGCACTAATGATGATGTGAGGCGATAAATTAATCCCTGGAAAAGTTTCGACTTGTTGACGGGATCGAACCTGGGATCCTTGGGGGTTAGACCAAATCCGTCCTTTAATACAAAGTGTCTCATGAACCGCTAGACCACCGAAGCTCACAAATTCCAGAATTATTGCATCAAGACCTAGATATAACTAAACACACATTTCAAGTCTAATCTGTTACAACTCCAATCCTTTTCTGGCCAATATACCAATCTTACCAACACGCAACACGTCTGTGGTTAGTCATCCATGGCTTTTGTAGTGTACACATGAGCTAGCCTGATTGAATGAATGCATATAACATACACAGCCATAGACTCAGCGTTATAAGCATTGCTAAAACATTGGGCATTTCCCGAACACACACACACACCCACACAAACACCAACATAAATATATATATATATATATATGTGTGTGTGTGTGTGCTACAGTTAATCTACATAATCAGGTAATATGTATATTGCCTGAAAGTTTCAGGTAATCTGTATTAAATAGCAATAGACGTATTACCTGAAAATTTCAGACGATATACATATTACCTGATTACACAGATTAACTGTAACACACACACACATATATATATATATATATATATATATAATTAGTCTTTTATAAGTAGTTTAGGATCGAGACAATACGCACGTTATAAAAGATTTATGGCGAAACTAGTTTTAAAAAATGCAGTAGTTTATTATTATTATTATTATTATTATTATTAGAGTAGAATTCTCCTAAGATTTTATAGTCGTAATACGGAAATAGTATTTATGGAGAGTTACAGTCAGAACAACTTTCAATGTATATAAATAAAATAACGCGTCGATGAATACTTACATACATGCATACATACATATACATATATACATACGTACATACATTCATAATGCACCAAAACACGTACACTGATAGATGATGCACCGTGGAATACATTTTATCACCTAGGAACAACTCTCATTCCCAGTTGATGCATGTTCGTTTGGTGACATGCATCCCAAAAGGTGGCAGGTCACATTTCAGATTTGTCATATTTTATAGCAAATAAAAGTTATTCTGATATTGATTTAAAGTTGTGTTAATTCTTGGACTTTCAACTTTTATATTAACAAAGTGCACGATGCTTTTCGTCATCTTGATCTGAATCTTGCACGAGAACGCCATTTTGCGTATGAACAAAACATGACTCAAACAGACTCCAGCATTGTTTTACTTGAATTTGTAAACAATGGTTATATATATGCTCCACTCAATGGAATCCCTATATCCAAATACTACATTATTGGCATATATATATATATATATATATATATATAGTGTTGTGTGTGTGTGTGTGTGTGTGTGTGTGTGTGTGTGTGTGTGTGTGTGTGTGTGTGTATGTATGTATTTAGTCAAACCTGCTCTTAACGCTACCTGTCTGGAAGCGCCACCTGCCATTTAGCGCCACCTTTCCAAAGTCCCGCTACAAGTCCCATTCAAACTGACCTGTCTAGAGCCGCCACCTGCCTGCCCGGCGCATCCAAACGCCATAGTGCCAAGTCCCCGGCCAACAATATTAGCTGTCAAGCGATAATTTGATTGAGAATTTATTAGCGTGATTGAGCGCTGATTGTCATTCACCGAACATCACCAACATGTTGACCAATGATCGCTCTTCCCCAGTTATGTCTACGACGGTGTGTACGACGTTTTGTGCTGACGGTGTCTTGGCTAGTGGACCGTGCTATTTGCATTGTTATGTAACTGTTATGTGATTTCAACATACCTAGATTAAAGGTAATTACTTCTTGGGAAACTCTTCTTAGAGATGTGCAAACTTTAAACTGATAAAGGTGTGTCAGCCGATGGACCAGGGAATCATTCAGACCATGAAGCTGAAATTTTTGTGAAAAACAACTGCAGAACACCATCGATCAGCTGGCAAAGGACACAACAACTAATGGTCCCGAGATACTACGGAAATTCTGACGATGATGAAATCTCCTTGTCTATGCTGCGTCTAAGGACTTATTTACCTGTGAATATGAGAACCTTCCGGGTATAGACAGCCAGATCCAAACATGTCTGACATCTTCCAGTCAGAGAGTTACTGGCCGAGTCTGCTCCACCTTAAACAGCTAATGACAGTGATAATAGTAACAGTGAATCAACATCAACAAAGTCACAAACACTTCCATCACTTGACAGAGCACAAGAATGCATACAAGAATTAAGAACTTTTGCTCTGCATACTGGCAATGGAACATTCCTGGATCGGCCACTACACATATAAATCGCCATGCAATACAATAATTCTTAGACTTCTAAACCGAGACCGTAGTGTGAAATTCAGCTGCATGGTGGCGCCAGGGGTAATTTAATTGGTCTATTGGAATTGATAAATTTGATATAGAATTGGAATCGACCAAATGGAATTGAAGAATTGAATGGAATTGACAAAATGGAATTGACCCCATGTCTGACAAACAAAGTAATGCCAGTAATATCTCTTTCTAACCAGTTTCGGAAACGCAAAAATCTGTTATCAACAAGAGAAATGATTTAGGCACTTAATTCTTGTCGAAGACTGATCCAGGCGAAATGCGTTACATCGGTTTACAGCAAACATTTATAATGAAGCGCCTTCATCAGCTTGTTAATGCCCTTGTCCCGAGAACTTAGAACAAAAATTAAATTTCTCATATGAGAGCTACAGAAGAATTCGTTTTCAGATTGGCAAACTGGATAGAAGGAAGTTCAATTTAGAGTACTATTTTATTAGGAAAATAGTAGAGTATCGGGTTGATATAATAATAGTCTTATTCAAAAAATGGATGCTGATATTCAATCGTGTCTCACTTTTCAAATAATTCGTTGATGTTAATAGAAAAGACTTTCGTTGATCTCATTCAGAAAAAAAAAACGCGTGTTATTTATGAAAATCAAGTGTTATTGCTTATGTAAGGCAATTGCAAGCACAACGACTTTGGGTTTTAATAATTCATTCTGTTAGCGAATATCGTGTCTACAGTATGACCCATCTTTACGTGAAACCACAATGAAAAAGGTACAAAACATCTCTACAATTAATCACTTTACATATAAATTATAATGATATATTAGACTATTTTAGCTCCTTTAGTCATTTGACGATAAACAAAACAAAGGTATTATTATGATTTAACTTCTATTTGCATATTCATTAGTTGATATAACACCTTGGCCTGAATATTAAATGATTATGAACATCTAAAACATTCTACATGTTTTACATCTTATAGGCGAGTATTCAAAATATACGCCGTTATCGCCCAACGCGTGTATTGCACTTAATGCTTAGAACATTTAACACAACTTGTATTATCAAAACCTGGCTAAATTACATATCATTACATAAGAGAAAATTTAATTTAATTGTTCATACCTCTTTAGGCCATCTATATTCGATTAAATGACAAATATAAACCTCCTCATGGGAATACTTTGGTTCTAACTTCACTCACTAGATATCAATTTCAGCGAATAAACTATTCACCAGATGTCGCCAACTCCTGGCGTAACTAATTATTATCGCGACAACATATAAAACATATTAGTTAAAATAATTGTATTCAGATGAATTAGGTGCGATTGCATGTGGCAGTTGGTAGAGTACTGCACCGCAAAACTCCAAGTGGTGGGATGGAATCCTAGCTATTAATCCCCAATAACATGGAATGGTTCATGCCCACAAATATCATGGCATCTGCCAGAAGAGTCACCCCTCGACTAAATGTCACACAAAACCAGCACTGAGAATAACCAACACAACAGCTCATTCTTAATCAAGATGAATTTACAGAATTTTCTTTTTGAATTATATCATAGATCACTAGAGCCGTCTCCAACTTAAATATACGATTACCAGAAGAAGAAAGATGTATCTCATATGATAGCCTTTGGTCGTTGGCATCATGTTCGCAGATTCAAATGAATGTTCAGGGTTCGAATCCTGGTCACACCTACGTTTTGCTGGATTTTGTTTTCTTGAAGGGTTGCTCCTTGGTCTTATCTTCGAGGTGTCACCGGTTCTGAGGCTAAACACAAAATAGATAAACCAATCAAAGCAATGCGCATATACGTACGGATCCTTTACATACGTAATTGTCATATGACATCTTATCCTTACAGGTTCGGTAATCAAAGATGCCTTCACGGATAACTAAATCTTCGTGTTATTGTTGTACTTCACCTGAACCTGCAGAAATGGCACGTATACTGAATCTCCAGTGGCCGATATCATTTTCAGTGGGAAGTAAGTTGACGTCGTATTCTGGCAAGATACATCTGGTCATATTAGCGTTAAATAACCTATACTGACAGCCATGTATCATTAGTAATGAGAGCTTGAAATAATTCGATTTAGATCTATACAGCTAGGGATTACCTGTCTTACCTATTACGTCACATGTCATGCCATATATTTGGTCTATATAGTTCATTTGTTATTTGGGCATATGATGATCTAGTTTCAGTAAACAGTATCATAGCACAACATTTTCTCGTATCGATAATGTATCTTGTCCATAATTCATTGTTATTCTGGCTTTAGATGAGCCGTCTCAGAGTCATAGTTGAGGAACGTAAGCAAAAACAGTTACCCCATAAAAGCCTCATATAGTAAATGCTTAAATAATGTGAAATTTTAACCAAGAAAGCAGAATACTTCGTAGAGTGATATGTAATATACAATTCTCAGTGAAACATGCCTGTGACACTTATGACTTCAGGCTTAATGTTTTGATATGACCCCTTTTCCGATTTGACTTCGGGCATCTTTAAAAGGAAGACGCAACAAGGATCCTCCTACAACGATAATCAAACGAGTCTGTACGACACTGTTGGTTCGCTTTTGACGATTGGAAGATAGATACATAGAAGTTATATCCAGTGAAAGAAACAACCTAGATCTTCACGAATCAATTTTATACGACTTAAGCAAGTAAGTGTATTGTTATTCGGCATAAACCTGCTCTTAACATAAAAACGCAAATGAAAGAGCCTGCCAAAGCGCATTTATTAGAATGCTACACGTATACATATGCATACGAATATGCTACTTTCTTTACAACTTGATGGCTACGGACACAACGTACACTGTTTGGTTTCATTTTAGGAATGGATTTAGATTAAACATTGAAAATTTTACTATTTCAATAGCGTAGCAAATATTTAGGTTTATGATGTTTTATGGCCGTAGTCATTTTATTGTTCTTAGTGGTGGGGGAGGGTGGTGGTAATTTTGCCTATTATTATTATTATTATTATTATTATTTTTGCTTTCAGAATGGCATGGGATTCCCTGCACGGCACCAAAGCAGTGCAAAGGACCAAAACATTGCTGGTCATTGTACTTCTTGGTGGCACCATCACAGGAAGCAACGCCGCGGAAGACGATTCAGAACAGCTCTCTACGGCCGAAGACCCGATGACGACAACACTATCGATATCAGATCAGACAACTATCGATCAGTCAAATGTTACAAGAATAACCGACAACAATACTGAAAGCGACTCATCATCTACTAATAATAGCGTCAGTCGTATGATGACAGTTGAACGTCTTCAGATGGTCAAACGTGTTGTCGTTCCAACATTTCTTCTCGTCGGTTTATTTGGAAATACGATGACCATTATTGCGATGGGACATTCTCTTTTCCGTGTTACACCGATAGCCATTATCCTAGTCGCCCTTTCTCTATCAGACAGCGCTCTACTTCTGATGGTGCCCTTCGACAAACTCTTCGTCCAGAAATATCTCGGCTTTGATGTGAGAGTACTCCATTGGTTTGGCTGCAAGACGTTCTTCTGGTTCTGGCGTACCGCTAAGATGACATCGTCGTGGTTCGTCGTCTTAATCTCCCTGGAAAGGTTCGTCGTGATAATCCGTCCGCTTAAAGCCCGAACCATGGTCACCAAACGTACCGCCGTTTACGGTATACTGCTCGTTTGCGCACTTTCCGCTGTGTATAACGTTGGCCTGGCTCGTATCAGTGACGTCATCAGGAATGGTAGATGCGAACCTGGCATACCAAACATCCCCGCTCACCGTATAATAGTCCGTGGTCTTCTTTTCGGAGCGTTGTGTTTGTATACATTCATCCCAATAGCCTTGGTGCTGTTCATCAACATATTTCCGATGTTCGTGCTCAGGAGACAACTCGCCGACAAAACAGCGCCGCCTGGTGACGAAGAAGTTAATGACGTAGGTGGCGACACGCCGGACAGGCTTTCGTCGATGCTCTATGGAGTGATCGTAATATTTTCCATCCTCATGTTTCCCGTCGCCATCCTACACGTTATACCCGAGGCCCATCCCAGCGAAACATCCAGCATGCCTTTGGCCATCTTTCGCCTCAGCGCCGAGACGATGGAAGAGTTGAACTATTCCGTACATTTCTACGTCTACACGATATGCAGCTGTTTGTTCCGCGAACGGCTCCGTTCGTTGTTTGGTTTCAGTTGCTGTCTGGCTCGCGCTTCTCGTCCGTTGATCACGATCCAACGCGTGGATGATCCGAAACAGTACAAGGAAGTTACGGCCAAGGTTATGGAATCGCCGATAAAAGAGGATCCAGAAGAAGGCGGCGGCTAAGGAACCAGCGCCCAAGACCAAAAACAACTCCATTGTGCATGTCTCTTGCCGGATGAGGCCCGATTGTCGTCTGAAAGCTGAACACGTACCGTTGTCATTGAATGGACGGTTATGGCTTAATGAATTTTACAAAATTGACAATCCCAGATTTTGCTGGTATTAAAATTTTATTACGATGAATGTTAAAAAACAGTTGAAACATTGTATAATAAAGTGAGCCTTCAAAAGTAATTTGGCAAAATTATGATGAGTCTTGAATATCAGTGAGCATCAGTTGAAACACGTAGTCTATACCAAATGTTATCAGTCTTACACAACTCATTTTAATACCAAACAACATTTAAATATATTTGGTTACCTTAAATTCATCAAAGATACACAAGTCAGTAACGTCTTAACAACATTATAGACCCCCGGGCAAAGCAGTGCACTGGAGATCCTACCTACACAACAACTCACAGCAAGTTACAACATACATAGATTAGCATGGGGCCCCCATGCTTGTTGGGCCCCCGGGCAAGTGTCCATTGGGCCCATGGGTTAAGACAAGCTGGTGACAAATTGTTATGATAATTTGCAGCAACTGTATCAATTGTCTCTTAAATCATAGCCTATGTGTTAGGACTAAATAAGTAACGAAAAATATCGCGAAGTAAATGAATGTAACGAAGTAAAAAGTAGCGTTACCGCAAATAAAACTACTTCGTTACAAGTAAAAGTAGTTAGTTGAAATGTTACATCGTTACTTCCAGTTATTTGAAAACCTACTCAGGTAGTTTTACTTCGTCACATGACACCGCTGTTTATTTTCGTGTGTCCATGAGTGTGTGTGTGTGTGTGCTATTTTAGTCTGCAAAATTTGACGAAAGCATGAAAACTAGCATACAGTTAGTTTAACATTCATATAAACCTAGGTACCCATCGCCATCACTATGGTAAATGGCGGCAAATTTTTAATTTAAAAATGGCCACCCTCAAAATAAGATATCAGTATATTGATTTTCAAGATGGCTGACAATTCGAAGCAATAAATTGTATATATTTGTTGGTTTCTACCAACCTTAATGAATTACAGTATCAGCAACTTTTGACTGATGTGAGGAATATTGTATGATCTTTTTAGTATCCTCTATATGATATTATAAAACCAATTAAACGTACTATTTAGAATATATTTAACACACAACAATAACAACAATACCACACGTACAGTTGATAATTCCTTAATTGTTTTGAAATACATACATTACTTATCTGCGAACTTTTGAATGCCTCAGTTAATGTCAGGTGTCGCCACATGGGGCCCATTGAAGATCTGACTTATGACATTTGCGCTGGTGTTTGTATCTCTTCTTGCAGCCACAGTGCCACAGTTCAAAGCAGGACTTTGTAGCTTCCGGTAACCTGCTTGGTACACTGCGCTTTTCACGTTTTGAAAAAGAGCAGCTTTGTTTGGAAGAATGTTCTCAATAGTCGCAGATCGCTGGGTGAAAAGCTACTTCCTCGCCTCATCAAATCTGCTCAGGGTACATATTCCACTGTACATGATGATGGTGATGAATCTCTCTAGCTCAGTCATGATCATCAAACCTCTTCTGGC
Organism: Paralvinella palmiformis; assembly: GCA_025642065.1. Lineage (NCBI taxonomy): Eukaryota > Metazoa > Annelida > Polychaeta > Terebellida > Alvinellidae > Paralvinella > Paralvinella palmiformis. The sequence goes on along the minus strand of JAODUP010001086.1, from coordinate 61,959 downwards.
TGCGAGGAGAGGGTTGTGAAGGCACGATTGACGGTAGGACGAGCAGTCCATGCAGATCAAGCGGACCTCTTTCCTTTGCCGAGAAAGCTGGACACCGTATCACACCCGCTTATGGCGTGAAACATCATCATTGCCCTTGACTTATCAACTTGCAGGCTGTTTGCAATTGTATGGACGGGTATGTGGGGGAAGTGGTTGCCTACGCCAAAGCTTGTCCAAAACTCTTCAATGTGCAAATCGTGGAAGTGGCCGACATATATGATGATGACCCATCAGAGTCAACTGTGCGGATTGCTACTTTATTTATTAACCGTTTTACGCAATGGTAAACATGTAGGAGTATCCGAGTATTCTCTTCCTCGTGAGTACACGGCTGAATGTTTTCAGTTTCGTCCGACTCGTAGTGAGTGTCCCGCCGTTATGACATTCTCATGGTGTGTACTAAGAACCGATCCACTGACGTCACATGATCGCATGCACTCAGTCAGGTAATGGAACATCTCTTTGTTTTGCTCGATCATTAGGAAGCCTACCCAATTCGGTGGGATGGGAGCACTCTCAAACACTCGTTGTTGTTGCGATGTGCCACGATTCATCCCACATTTCCTCATCGACTGAGACTTTCTTGCAAATATCTGTACCACACTACGTCTACCCTATCGACAGACATAAACTGTGAGAGAAGATATGGGGTGAATATTTATTGGGCATAGTCCTGGAATGTCCTTCTGCCTCTTGGCTTCAGCGTGTGAATAACGGCAGCACCATCGAAGATTTTGGCACCGACATCGGGTGCATGCTGCACAGGTGGAGGAATCCTTTGTTATGCAGTCCAGCACGTCAGATTTTGATCCTTGTCGAAATTGATCCATGTCTGATATGGATGGCGGTGATGGCAAGTTTTCATGCTCAAAGACCGGATCCAGGTTGCCTTGCCTAGCTTGGGCATTTAATTCTAGGTTATTCATGAGTATACCATAAACTGATTTTCCTGGTACCGTGTTCTTGAATTTGGAAGCCATACATTAAGTCTCCATTATTATTATTATTATTATTGTTAATATTTGTTTATAAACATCCAACCTACATACAAGATTTACATAAACAACTGGTAAAAGTTATACATATTTTATTATTAAGTCTGGAATCCATGTTTTTTTACATCACAGATATGTTTATAACTGGCAATCGACAGCCCAAAGTAACACATATTATGTTACCAGCTAACCAGTGATAATGGTTATGACACACATGGACACACAATTTATGCAGCAATTAGCAGCGTACACATATCCCGACAACACGTGCGCGTTCGTGAACACACCAAAACCTCACAACGCCGCTGGACCAATGACACACACCGTATTTCAACAAAGGCTTCCAAACACCGAAAATTAAAATCAACCCCAAAAACACACAGCTGAAGATCATAAAATATGTGTGCATGTGTGTGGTTATATCCGCACACAAGTTGTGTCACAACAGTACTACTCATTCTGAGTAAACATTAGACACATGTTTACTTTCCCACACAAAACTGAAGATACAGTAATGGCATTAAAATACTTTACCTCAAAAACTAAGCACATTATATCTCTATCATTGAAACAACTGAGGTACTCTTTAATCCAGGAATGGCAAGACAAATGATCATAATGATAATGATGATGATGATGATGAAGTGATGATTTTACGAAAGCTGAAATCTGTGAATAGAGTGAAATGGCGAGAGAGCAATTGCGGCTCACACAGAGCAGGGATGTATCCAATTAAGGTCTGTGAGATATGACCTTCTGTTGATCCATGTACTAGGATGGTGCATGATTCAAACTGAGGGAGAGTAAATCAATTCTGCCACAACATGCCCAAAGATTCCCTGACCCAAGCCATTCCCATATTAGTAAATCACATCTGAAAGCGCGCTGGTTAAGCAAGATAACCATTTTATGTATTCTGTATAATGACATAAAGGTACTGAGTACACACACACACACACACACACACACATATACTCATACATACATACATACATACATACATAAAACATCACTGTCTGGTTTATTTCTGTGTAGGAACAATAGGACTGTATATAGATGCAGTGATTTTATCACAAACCATCAACATTTTAACAACAATTAAATACTCATGTACCAGAAATAAATTCTGAACAATTCCGACCAGAACACAAAACCTTGTCTAGGGTGCACGAAGGCGACTGCTCATCGCCATACACATACAATCAATGGATGTGAAAAGCTTGCAACTTCATGCATAAATGGATCAAGCTGTTGGATTTGTACACAAATCTGGTGTAGCATGAATGGTAATATTTAATCTCTGAACTAAACATTGAACCACAATCTGTCATACTAATCCCAACTATTACTATTACTACTCCACTGCTGTACACATCAGTAACAACTGTACACATTTTTCCCTATGTACACAACATCTGCTTCATCTAGTCCATGTACGCAATAAGCTCACCATGTGATTACGGACATCTTTTTGTTTAAATGAGCCATTATCTCTGGTTACAGTGGAAACAGATGAGGTTATACAGGAAAACAATAGAACGCTGCAACATCAATGGCTAACATAAAATCAGCATTTGGAGATAAATCTAGCTGATAAGAGACATTTGTTTATGGCACAAGTCCAGGTTCTTGTGACAATATGTCAGAGGAATATATTAGTAATATAGTACAATATTTGCTCGCACTATGGTATCAGCGAATGAAGTGATATCAGAAGAGAACTATATCACCTGTTGTCGCAGCCTGACATGATGATGATGATTGATGTTTTACGGCCACTTTTGTGCACATGGTAGGCTAAATGGGCCGAGCAACCTCCGAAAGTAATGAAGCGAAGTCAAAGATGAAACAACCTTCAGATATGCTCACGCCGATATTGGTACACGGGTGGTAGTGATCTGCGGTCCAACGTGCTACCGCTAGACGACGGAGGCGCCCCCCGCAGCCTGACATGAAATCCCACTATGATACCATTTGATATAATGACATCTTCAGCTTTCAGTTAAGGACTTAGAACAAAAGGGCATTGAATTAGAACCATCAGACACAGGGGTTATACTTCAGACACAAGGGTTATACTTCAGATACAGGGGTTATACTTCAGACACAGGGGTTAAACATTAACCTAAACACATCACTTAGGTTTATCACTAAATGCAATATATGCAATGATTACGTTTAGGAGACTGTGGACCATGGTGCTAGTGGATGATATCTTGACGAAATGGAATGGACATCACAACAACAACAAAAACAACAACAACAGTTTGCCAAAAGGTACACGAGTGATGTACTTCATAATGCGACAAACATAAACATGCCCTAGCAAAGATCCAAAAAGAAGAACAACACTTCAATACATCCGCGACGGCAACTTCATTATTAAAATAAATAAATTATTATATGCTGATATTTGTTTTCATATTTAAATAATTCACCTCCTCCATTAATGATCAATACCTATTGTCACTGATGACATATGTGCATCAGCTCGGCATAACAGCGTGGAAAACCAATATAGAACAACGGGAATAAACAAGATAACAAAACGCTGTTCACTAGCATTACAATACAAAACAAACAGCTCGCACAAAAAGGTCATTTGGCATACAGGCAGAGCAAAGACGCATGATACTCCACGTCATAGCACACATAAACCACTCTCTATATTTGTGTCTCAGATTACATCCGTTATCTTCAACAAAACAAGACTGTAATCACACCAGACACGAGTGACCGTCCGAAGTGAGCACAGAATAAAATTGGTTCATTAAATTCCATGAAAGAAAACCTGAAAGCGTCACTTAACTGTGATGGCAAGGAATGACCCCAAATACAATTGAATGCTCTAAATTACAGCAATTATTGGTATACATCACACGAATCCGGTCTGAATGAAACAGAGCATCCACCAACCCAAGACAATAAACAGCACTAACAAATGCTTGTCCAAACGGGCAAATAACATCGCTTTAAATAAATAATTACAATAAAAGCAAACTCAGTGTGAACCAGCAACTGATTGGTTAACAACAAGACCAACGTCCAATTCAGCGGGCTGTATGAATCAATAACACAAATGCCGTCACCAAAGCACATTCAGAAAGCATCCAAACAAAAGGTATAGGTGCAGGAATATGATGTATATAAGCAACGCCTTGTCCAAGTTGGTCTTTGGTCTGAGTAGATGACCTGATGACATCCTCCTGAAAACAGAGCACTAAAACCTGTTACAATGCTGTTAAACTTGGCATCCGATTTTACAGCATAACGCTCGTGGGGTTTTTAAGGGATTTAAGCGCACTGAATTTTTCCTAGCTTAATCAGCATTGATATAATCAGTATAACAAACCGAGCTTAGAATTTTTATACATCAGCATTTTATTTTCAAATACTAGTCCTCACCTGGCCTTGCTGAACCAACGTTTTAATCTTGAACAGCTACTGTGTACTTGACGAGCTGTAAAACAAACGTTGAAACGCATAATCTGTATTGGTAACATGTGAGTATTTATCTAAATTCCTACCACAATACCTCCGAATGCAGCAGTAATGTGTAGCAGTGAGTTAAACTATTTTGCCTTGGTGCTGGTCACAACCGCGACACATTGTCAGGGGCTAAAACCTGTGGCAACAAATCCCCAAAACACAGCTATGAGCCAGGTTCAAACCTACAACCCGGAGCTTTGCGGCATCCGCTGTGTGATAATAATAATAATAATGTATATTTAATAAAGCGCCCATACTAGCAGAAGCCATGTATAAATAATATGTAATATAATAATACCCCAAATAATATGTCTGTAAAAATCTCTGTAATGATTTTAAAGATATTAATTGTTTATCTGTGAAAGGTGTGTTTTTAGAAGAGATTTAAAATTTTCAAGAGACGACACATTTCTAATATCTGCCGACAACCTATTCCACAAAGTGGGGACTGCAACACTAAACGCACAATCCCCATATGACCTGAGCTGTGACACTGGCACCTGCAGTAGTATCTGACTGGATAACCAGTGTTAATCACTGTGCCACTGGGATGACCTGAATACAGGAGTAAAGCTTCATCACTACACTTACTGAGAGTTGGCTTGGCAGAGATTAAGTGTCTTTCTTCATCACCCTGTGACAGTGGAACGTGGACCTGAAATGGATTAGAAAACCTTAAAATCTGTAATTTCTTGTGCAGTGCTCTATCTACGAGTAAAACTGCGATGAAGCAAAAACACTCTGAAAATCCATCTTACGCTAAACATGACACAGGAAACATTCCGAAAAACACTTTACACAAAATCGAAGTGTAAATACTAATGATTAAGGTCAGAAATTTGTAAAAAATCTTAATCCATTTTACAGTGGGGTGCCTTGTCTTAATTTCTGATGTGTAAATGACAAATTTCCAGTAACAACAACAACAACAACATTGGAACTATATTTTCTGGTCATATAGGAAAGCAATCCAATTATACTTCATGAAATGATAACCCAAAACAAGAACGTGTTATTATGACGATACAACTTAATTGAAAACAACTAACTTCACCCCTGGCTGCCATATATGACTGTAATTGGAGTCGTTCATTTACCACTGTTAGCGCATCTTCTGCCTCCAGGCGTCGTTCACGTTCTGTAGAGAGCGTCTGCTCCAGCTTAGTATTCTCGAACTGCACTAATCGGCAGTTTTCCTCAACCTCAGACAGTCTGTTAGGTGCCAAATAAAAGAGCATGAACAACCAATAATTGAAAATGTTAATCTTAACTGACCTGTTATGGCGCAGTTCATATGATTTCTAAAAAAAGACTTCTAGACATGCAGTGGCAAATAGAAATCTGGGGAAAAATGCCATTGAACTAGCATAGACAAAAAAAGGTGTATAACATACAGGTATAGATATTTGAACTTCGGACTTCTAACAGAATTAAGGAAGAAAAGTATCAACAATAAGTGATGACAGGTAAATATTGCGATTAGCACCTGAAGGCTGAACTTATAATGATAATCTCCAATTACTGATCTTCAAACAAAAAGAAATTAGTGTATCAGTGTATTAGTATATAGCATTTTTCATGGAATCAACTTTTTAGAATGCCACTTTTAGTCGCATCACTCATCCCAATAAAGGTAGTCATCGTTAATTAAGAAGGTATGAAAATTACTTCTTACATTCAATGATTAATGAGTGAAATAAACCAGTGAATTAATCACCCAGTAATTAACATATTGTGTTTAAGATGACAATAGTTAATAACCAAATTAGTTGTTCTAGAGAAGATATGTGAAAAATTCACATTTACAATTTCAAAAGGCTTACTATCTACATTAAATTAACTAGCTTGAACAAACAGGTGTGTTCTCTAGTTCGTGTAACTCGGGGGGGGGGGCGGAACTAGGTGCACATTTCATGATTTCAAGAAAAGGGAATGATCAGGTTTATATAAGCTAATCAGAAAAATAAAAGAATCTTAACAAAGATTAGACACAAAGGATAAGTCTCATTGGTAATAATTAATCTGAGTCCATGTTATTTATTAGTAGATGAATGCCAAGATTGTGCAACACTGTAAAAGCCACATGATGGTTACCATCCGCATAGAAAAATCAAAATTTATATTAGCTGAATTCATGTTACAGAAGGATTTATGGCAAATGAGTGAGTGAGTGACTGCTTTGTTTAGTCACAGCATCTTATCAGGCCACAGCCTTTTCTGGATAGATGAAACATCCCAATTACAGAAATTTAATAATACAACGTTGATGTATGTAAGAACTACACCAAAGAGGACAATTAATTTGATGTATAAATGACGATACCGTTTATTCAGCACTTTTATCTGTTCAGCTTCATTGTCCTTAACACCAGAACCTGGACTTAGAAAGAATGGCTCATCTCCTGATGATGCTGATGCTGGACGAGGACTTGAAGGGTGTGAATTCCAAGGTGATGACAATTCGTGGACAGCAATCTGTAAAATGTGTGATATTCATATATATATCCAGAAACAGGAAAACAAGTCTGTTTTGCAGTTATTATATATATATATATATATATATATATATATATATATATATATATTTACACACACACACACACATTAGAATTTAACGGAATTCCAATGTCTCTAAATGCAGGACAAATTAAAGGAATCAAGACATGCATGAATCTTGTTTAGAAAGACTATTTATCACTGAGTCAGTTGTTTTCAACAAAGCTACAATGTATGTAAAACACAAGACAGATAATCAAGACGAACTACAAATGGAAAATAAACGAAGCTTATCAACTGAAGACAGTAGCTGAGATATTTTTGTCAACAATGCCCACCTTCCTGGCAGCTTCCTGCGACTCCTTCAACAGGGTGTAGTCATTCTGCAGTGTACGATATTGATCTAGCAAAGTCTCATATTGCTTGCTCGTTGATGATAACTGATTACACTTGAGCTGAAAAGCATCGTGTACCTGTGACAACTGCTTCATGTGTAGTTCACGCTCTTCACTCAGATCAGCAACCTTCAGAGAGACAACAGAAAAATACTAAACATCAGGTAGTTATATATACTGGATAGCTCAAATCGATCCATGAGGGAACTGCATCCCTGTATAAATGTTCAGAGATCAAGGTTAACAGATTACTGGGCTTTGTAGATAGTGCATTAAATGTTTGATATATATATATATATATATATATATATATATATATATATATATATATAATATTTGATTTATAGTGACAGAACTCATGTTTGTACAACTCCAGATCAGAGTAATTCTGGGCTAGTGCTAGACCTAAATTCTCTTGTGCCAGTTTGGCTAAAAGGAGTCATTTTGTTTTAGCCAAATACAATATTGATTAGTCATATTATGTAGGTGTAATTTTGTGGGTTTATTCATAATTTATTTTTAAAACACCAAAAGACGGTTTTACTTTTAAGTCTTTTCTTAACATCTAATTTGAAAACTGAAGATATTGGAAGCTTCTTATCTCGACATAATTAGCTGTCAATATACCACATAATTTGGTGTATTGACATAAATATCATAATAAACTGATAAATAACCATGCTTGAATCTGATCTGGGGCAGACATACATTGGTGTCCATGACATCACAACCATGCTAATTGGTGTATCTGCACCAAACATGCATGCATATCCTATCTCATAATTAATCAGTCACTAAGTCTTTGACATAATCAAGTTACATATGAAATTGACATGTCAAGTCACATTATGACAGGTCTGAAATATACTTCTTCACAGGGATGATAACTTAAAATTGTATAAAACTTATAATTCTCAGATTGCTGAATGCAGAAGCTCATTTTTCCAACAAAGAAAGAATGATGCAATTATTTTGAGGGCATGTTCAAATACACCAATCTCCCTTCATCCTTCAATGATTGATTTCAGCATTTTGTACTAATATTTAAGTACTGACCATGGTGCTAAATTATTATGGTGATTCCAAGTTGTTTCACAAACTCCTGCTTATTCAACCCCATTCATAGATTTAGGTATTTCACAGAAATGGTCTTTGCAAAGCTTCCAGAAATATGCAAAATTCTTATCCATGCAGCATGAGTTAAAATATATTTATGCACGGAGGAAAAGCAGATTCGAATGTCCACATAGGATAGACTTAATTAAAATAATTAGAGAAAACACTAGCCCTAAAGACAGGAAAATGTTCTCGCTGTTACATTGTATGTGTGCATGTTTGTTGAGTTATGTGACCAAATTAGTACTTCTGTTAGTTAAAAATGATATATCGAGAAAACTATTCATTATTATTATTATTACAATATTACTTCAATGAATTCTATTATGAATTGAGTAATGGTGTGTGTGTGTGTGTGTGTGTGTGTGTGTGTGTATGTCTGTGTGTGTGTGCATGCATATTTATACACTGGATTACGCATAGAGGATGCTAGAACTAGTAGAAGCTTTAAAAAGTGGAAACAGCTACATAAGTGGATATATTTTCATATCCAATTCTCTGCAATTGCAAAGAAAAAAAAACATGAGAAACACACCACTTTATGTCAGGTTCATTATCAAGAACAAAACCACTAAAGGTCATATCCAGAGATTTTCCAGACCGGGAGTGGGGAGAATGATGGTTTGTGGAATATGTTCACCAATTTTACAGACCTGCCAACACTTTCTCACCAAACAGTCTGATCATATATTTTTCAATAGACATAAAACAACTAGTCATGATATCACACCAAGTGGTTTCAACTTGTAATTATTATGGAGAAATAGGGGCTATCTTAACCCTAAATATCTAAATAGAGCCCACTTTTACTTTATGGCAATGCCCTTAGTTTGAGAATTAAATACTGTCCCTTTAGAACACCATTAACCAATATGAAACTCTCTTCATCAACTGCATTATAATGGGACTGGAGTTCAACTGTTTGGTAATAATACAAACAGCAACAACAGCAACAGCAGCAATATTGGAGCAATAGTAGGCCCTGGAAATACAACAGCATTGGCAAAATGCTAGTGTTACTAACCTGCGCCTGTAATTCTTGACAGTAGCCCCTCATCTTATCAAGCTGTGACCTCAGCTGTTCCAGTTCTGCAGTCGTGGCCTGTTGGTCTGCTCGCTCGGCGCCTCCAGTCGTCCTCGGGCTCTCGAACTCCCTCTCAGCCAATCTAAACCTGTTGTGTTCACATTCCAAGCTCTCCACTTCCAACAACAGACTCTGACACTTAGTCTCTAGGTGATGATTTGTTTCGGTAGATTCGGCAAGCTGACCTGTCAAGGACCGGAGTTCAGCACTCATTGACCGAATCTCTTCCTCCAGTTGTGCATTACGTGTTCTAGCTTCATTCAGATGCTGGCCGAGGGCAGTGGACTCATCTTCGGCATGTGCCACTTTGGCGACCAACTGCGAACTGCTCCTTTCCAAGTCTTCATACTGCAGCTGACTCTCAGAAAGGATCTTGATCTGGTCGTGCAGTTCCTCCACTTGTTTGGCCAGCGCCGAGTTATCATTCAGCAATCGGTTGTTCAGTTCAGAGACGCCACTAAATTCCTCTTTCAACTGATCCAGTTCTCTGGTGGATGCATCCAGTTTCTTTTTGAGGCAGTTAATCTCAATTGCTGCCTCAAACTGCTTAGTGCCAGCTTCCTTGAGCTCATCCTCAAGCTCAGCCAGTTCCTGAATTCTCCAGCTAAGCCTGTCGACCTCTTCCACCAAGGAGCACTTCTCTTTCAGTACATCACCTAACCGAGATTTTGAATCCTCGAGCTCACTTTTCAAAACCTGTCCCTCTGACGTCAGCCTGGCAATTTCTGCTTCCCTTTCCTGCCTGACTTCCAGCTGATTTTCGGCATCTTCCCGCCGCTGACTGGACTCTTGAATTTTGGTCGCACTCGATTCCCTGAGCTGCCTCTCCAGTTTGGTGATGGTCTGTTTCGACACCTGGACCAGATATTGATAACTCTCGTTGTCGGCGGATAACATGTCGTACTGCTGCTGTAGATCATCGAGTTTCCTCTGCAGTACAACACATGTCTCGGAGGTGTCGCACTGAGCCTGTCTCAGCTCAAGCTTCAGCTTGTTGTTATCGGCAGTCAGCTGCTGCAGCTCGACCTCGTGTTCATCGGATTGGTCCCTCAACTCTGACTTCAGTGAGTCAAACAGATCTATAAGTTTCTGATGTTCGGCACAGACAACCTTCTTTTCACCCTCCATAAGTTCTAGCTGCTTCTCCATATCTGATCGGAGTTGCCGTTTCTCATCATCGATCGCAGCAATCCTCTGCGTCAGCCTACCAATTTCCAGCTGCATTTCCTCAGCCGTGCCCTGATATTCGGCCTCCAGAATTCGGTACTTCTGATTCTCTTCGCGCAGGCCTTGGCTCAGTTTGGTGATCTGCTCCTTTGCTGAAGAGACAGCGGCTGTCAGTTGCTGTACCTCAACCTCAAGATTTAACTTCTCCTTCTCCAAACCTTCTCTGATCTCATTGAAACCCAACAATGAACTCTGAGCCTGTTGCTCCAGTTCATGAATGGCATTCTGCAAGCGGTCATTCTTTTCCTTGAACTGCCTCAACTTCGTCAGCATCTTGTCATTCTTCAGCTCGGTGACGTTCAGTCTGTTAATCAGCTTATCGCATTCAGACCTTGTCGATTCATATTTCTCCTGCAGCCTTTTATTCTCCTCTTCCAGTGATTTGCGGTCATCATCAGTGGTCACATCGGGAGCCGTCTGACACAGAGTTTCAACTTCAACTTTAGCCTGCGGTACATCCTCCTGCCATGCTGTTGATTCTCGTGATGAACTCATTTCGCTTCTTGCTTTCTCCGATGACAGTCGTTCGAGCTGGCTCACAATCTCCCCCTTCTCAATTGAGAGATCGTTGACCTGCTGGGTGAGCTCATCTTTTGCTGACCGTAGCATGTTGTTCTCATACCTACACTTATCCAAGTCCTCCTTTGTTTGATTCAACTGCGTCTCCAAATTGGATTTATCATGCAGCATCTCCCCATGATCTTGTCCCAACTGCTCAGCAACTGATCTTGCTGTATCCAGTTCTTCCAACAATCGATCACGTTCATCACTCAAAGACTGCAATTTATTGCCCACCGTCTCCAACTCGACCTCCTGATCATCCCGTCTGGCACGTAACTGGCTTAGTTCACTCTCCAGCTGATTGATAATCTGCTGCTGCCTGATATTCGACTCCTTCAGTTCGGCAGTTTCACTAATCAGCCTATTGTGGTCTTCCTCCAACGAGGACTTCTCACACTGAACCTGTTCAAGCAACAGCTTGATGCTCTCGAGATCCTCTTCCAATGATCCTTCCTCGCCCATCTTGGACTTAAGGTGCTCGTTTTCCTCAATGACCTCCCTCAGTTCGTATTTTAACTTGGAGATTTTTTCATCTGATATATCATCAATTTCTTGCTTTCCCTGCAGTTCACATTCCAATTCTGATACCCGTATATGGTACATCTCCAAATCTTCCTCTAGAGAAGCCTTCTCAGAACTCACAGCTGCTTTCCACTTTTCTAACTCATCATGCAGTGAATTAATTTCTTGTAATTTTCTATGGAGTTCAGTCTTAGCCTTCTCTGACTGTTCTGACTGTTCCTCTTCCATATTTGCTAAGTGCCCCTCCAGTTTTTGTACTCGAGATTTTAACTCAGAAAGTTCTTCATTCGCTTTGTCCGTGGCACCAATTCGTTCCTGTAGGCTTGTTTCTAGTGTTAAAATCTGTTTTTTATGAGACTCGATCTGTTCATATGAAGCAGATTTTTCTGCAATAAAGTTGCTATTCAGTGAGAGCAGGTCTTGCTCCAGGGCTTCTTTCTGCTGTAACAAAGCTGCAAATTCCAAGTTGGCATTTTCCAAAAGTTTACTATTTTCTAAGCTTTCAATCTGAACCATTTCTAACTGCTGCTTCAATACTGTGTTATTATCTTCCTTTTCGCGAACAATGCCCTGTAACATTTCAACTTGTTCTTTCAGTGCTGGTAGATTTTCATCTTTTTCGCCAATGGATAACTCCAATTTTTGAATCTGCTGTTGTGATTCTGAAATAATTTCTTCCTTTTCATCCAACAAAATCTCAGATTGTTTGAGCTGCTGCTGCAGTACTGTCAAACTTTCTTCCTTTTCATTCAGAGCCCCGCGTAACAATTCGACCTGTTGCTGCAGAGTTGTAATGCTGCCTTCCTTTTCCTTCAAAGCCATTTGCAGCATTTCAGTTTGTTTTTGTAATACTGTCAAGATTTCTTCCTTTTCATTCAGCACTACTTGTAGTTGTTCAATATGTTGCTGTAGTGTCATCATATTTACCTCCTTTTCATTATGAGCCATCTGTAGCTGTTCAGTTTCTTCTTGCAACATTGTCACATTCACCTCCTTTTCATTCAGAGCCATTTGTAGCTGTTCAATTTGTTGTCTTAATGCCGTAAAGTTTACTGTTTTTTCATTCAGAGCCATTTCCAACTGTTCAACTTCCTGTTGCAATGTTGTAACTTTTCCTTCCTTTTCACTCAGAGCCATTTGCCACTTTTCAGTCTCCAGTTGGTGAGCTGCGGATATATCGTCTTTACTAGATTCTGACTCCAGTGCCCGTTTCTCAGACTGTTCTTTCATTTGTTTCACTTGAAGTTTGAGCTTCTTCATCAGGATCACATATTTTTTGGCCTGGATCTCCTTTTCATCAAGTTTCTTAACAAATCCAGCCATCTCTTCTTCTTTCTGTGACAGTGTTTCAAGCATTCTCTGCATTTTGCTTTCTAAGACAGAAACGTTCTCCTTCAAGCTTTCATTCTCCTGCATGGACACACTGAGTTGACTCTCCATCTCAACCATGTTCTCGGTGAGTGAGGAAATTTTGCTTGGAAAGTCCAAAACCCTTTTCTCCAGCCTTTCGTTAGTGCTTTTAGCCTCTCGCAGCTTATTTTTGTAGTCTTCAATCTGTTCATTGTCTGTTCTTTCATTATCTTCAATATGTTGTTGCAGTGTGGCAACCTTCTCCAAAAACTCTTCATTTTGTAATTGTAATGTTCCGCATCTCTCAGACAATTCCTTAATTTGGACTTCTGCATTAGTCAGTGAGTGCCTTGTCATGTCTAACACTTCTCGTATATGGTTCCTGTCCATCTCAACGACACTATACTCTTGCTTTGCTTGGAGAACTGCAGAATTCTGAGCATCTAGTTCGTCCACCAAAGCTATCAGTTTCTCCTCTCTCAGCACTAAAGTTTCTGTCATATTTTCCACATCTGATTCCAACCTCTGAATGGTGATCTGTGAAGTTTCTGCATTCTTGGCATAACTATTCACCTGCTCATTAACAACATCCATACTACTCTTAAATTCTTTCATTTCTTCATCTTTACTGTGAATGGCACTTACACTTTGCATTAACTGATCTTTAAGTTCAGCTTTCTCCTGCTGCAAAGCAGTTGCCAGAGCCTGTAATTCCCGTAATTCTGTACCTAAGATGGATATGTTTTTCTCCTTTTCCTCGAGGATGGTACTTGTCTCTGCTGATGACTCCCCAGCATTCTGCTTCATCGCGTCTAATTCTGAACATTTCTCGTAATACAACTCTTTAAGACGGTCGTGCTCTTCTTCATGCTTACATGACGTTTCTTTTAATGAGTAAATTTCTTTCTCAAGATCCTTACAGTGAGACTGGACAGTGGTCATGGTCAGCGTCTTCTCCTGCAATACATCCTTAGTGGCATCTAGTTCCTGGCAAATATGATCAACTGTCTCGCGGAGCTGGGCCAGTTCTTGCTCTTTTGCTCTTTCCTGCTCAAATAGCGCATCCCTCTCCTTACAGGTGAGCTCTAACTGGCTGCGTGTTTCCTCCAGACTCTGGGAAACTTCTTGTGTGCTCATTCGAAATGCATCAACCATCTGCTCCAACTCTTCAATGTGTTGACTCTTCTTCCTCAAGAATTCAGACATTTCTGCAGAGGCACCACTGTTTGTGGCTACGGAATGCTCCAACTCTTCCTTTTCCAATTTTAGTCTTTCAATCTGAGAACAGGAGAGCTTCATTTTCCACTTGCAACTCTGCCAAGGACTTTTCCAATTCAGCCCTAATTGATGTCGTTGACTCACAGTCTTGTTCTATGTTCCGAAGACGTTCCTGAAATTGAGATTCATTGTCTGCTAGTTGTTGTCTAAGAGAGGACATCTCTGTACTTAACTCCTGCAATTTGGCAGATTCCATACTGGCCAATTCTTCCTTCTCATAAAGTGCTGCCAAAGCATCATTCAGTGAAGTTTCCTTCTCATGCAGCCTCTCCTTCAGACTCTCAATGGCAGAGTTAGCCTGCTCTTTGTCGGCCTGCAAGGATACAACAATCTCATCCAGTTCAAGATGCTGGATCTCAAGACCATCACTCTTCAACTTCCAAGCAGACGTCTCGCTGACAGCGTGCTCGAGCTTGTTAGCCAGGTCTTCACAACTCTTCCCCATGATATGAAGTTTTTCTTCACTTTCCTCCGCATTCTTTCTGAAAGCAGCAATCTCCTGTTCAAGTTTCAGCTGATGCAACTGCAACTTTGCATTGGCTTCTTTGCATTCTTCTAAATGTTCAGTCAACTCTTCAATGTCACTCTGTAATGTTAGCACCTGTGTTTTCTTCTCGGACAATTCTTGCACAATTGTTTGAATGTTAGAGTTCAGTGATTCCTGCTCTGCAGTCAGTTGCTGCACCTTGCCGGCAAGTTCCACACATTCGTGCTCCTTTGCACTTAGTAGACCGGCCTGTTCTTCCAATTCTCTAGCCAGAGCAGAAAGCCTCTGATTCTTCTCCGTCAGTGATGCCTCAATTTCATCCTTGCTCCTGTTCGTTGATTCCATCTGTGCCTGTAGCTGTCCCGCCTGATTGTCCAAACCAACCTTCATCTCCTTCATCCGGATGTCTCTTTTGTTGATTTCTTGCTGCAGCTCGGCAATCTGATGGTCAAACTCCAACTTCATTCCTTTCAGCTGACTGTCTTTCACATCAGATTCTTTCTTCAGCTGGGTCTCTAACTCTGCAGCAGCACTGATTCTCACAATGAGCTCATCTCTCTCATTTAAATACACATCTTTCTCCCCGTGCAAAGATAAAACCTGTTCTTGAAGGTTATTGATCTTAACCTGGCTCTCAGTAACAGCCAGCTGCAGTTCTTCTAGTTTCTTCTCCGTTTCCTGTTTTTCAGAACTAGCCTCATCCAAATGATGTCGCAGATCTTGTACATGCTTATCCTTCTCATCCAATTCTGCTGCAATTTTAGTAATTTTATTTTCTCTCTCCGTCACAACAATATTCATGTTTTCACATTCCTGATGCGACTGCTCTAAACATGACTTCAGCTCCTTTATTTCTTCATCAGTGGTACGTATGTGTTCCTTCAGCAGTGACGCTTCTGTCTGCAATGCTTCGATATGTTCTGTCTTCAGTTGGTACTCATTGGAGAGCACAGATACCCGATTCATCGTCTCTGTTAACGTTGATGTCAGTTCGTTGATGGTGGTCTCTCTCTCCTGTAGACCGGCAGTCAATTCCTCGACACGTTGTTGGGATGCTGTCAACTCTTGCTGCAGCTGAACTATGGATGTATCTTTTGCTTTGGAGTCATCCACCTGCCATGACAGCTGTGCCTCGAGCTGCTTAATCTTCTCACTGAAATCACTCAATCTGTTTTCTTTGTCACATGCTGCAATCTTGATTTCTTCCAGAAAGTTCTGCTGTGTACTCATTTCTTCCTGTACAGCATGCAGCTGCATCTCTTTCTCAGACAATGTCGTGGTCAACTGCTTAACTGCAACATCACTGATCTGGTAAGCTGCATTTAGTTCCTCTAATCTGATATCCTTTTCACCAAGAACCAGCTGCATCTCAGCAATCTGAGCCTGAATTGGGGTGAGATTAGCTGTCAGGCTCTGAATGGTATCCTGATGCTCTAGTATCATTTGATCTTTCTGCATCAACTCAGATTTCATCTGCTCCAGCTCACCTTCCATTCTCACGATGTGGTCCTTGTAGTTGCAGATATCTTGCTCTTTCTGCTGACAGTCTGTGTGGCAGTCAAGAAGTTTCTGCTCCAATTGTTCAACATACTGCTCATGCTTCTGTGATGTTGACTGCAAGCGTTCTGAGGTCACCCGAGAATGACTCAACTGCTCAGAGAGATCTTGGATTCTGTCATTCAGTGTAACGATCTTTTGCTCCTTTTCAGTAACGGACAGCTGCAGTTCCTGAATGAACTTGGCAGATTCATCTAGTTCAGTCTGTAGAGAATGAATGCTGCGGGAAAATGCTTCTGCTTTTGAAGAATATCTTGTCAGCTCCTGATCCTTCTGTTCTGCAGATTCCTTGTACAGCAACACTTGTGACTGGAGGTTTCCTACCTCAGCAACATATTTTTGGAGCTCCTCAGAGAGCATCTTAATTTTTTTATCTTTTTCATGTTTTCCTGCAGCTGTGTCTTCAAAACGTTTCAGATGTTCACCAATCTGCTCATGGAGCATTTTGATCTCACTATTTTTCTCACTGATTTCCACTTCTAATGCCTGAACTCTGGCAGAGGTTTGTTCCAGCTTTGAAACCAGCTCCTGTCCATCATTTGCATTGGCTTGCAGTTGCTGATTCATCTCCTGGAGGTTCTCAGTTAGCGACTGCAACTTCATGTCATGTTCTCTGAGAGCCTTTTCCTGGATCTCACACTCGGTCACCTTCTGCTCTAATTCTTGTTCCCTGTTTTCCAAGTTTACCCCGAGATTCTGTATCAGCTTTTGGCTATTTTCATGTTCACCACTCAGCTGGTCAATGCTGGCATTCAGTGATTTTATCTCGTTGTCTTTTTGTGATAATACATTTCTCAGTTCATCATAGGCCCTTTGTACTCCATTCATTTCCTGCCTCAGACATTCCATGGCTTGTGCACTGGCCTCGTTTTCAGACTTGATGCTCTCTTGTAAAGCAGACTCCTCTTTGAGAGACTTCTGAGAGATGAGCAATTGCTCACTGAGGGAAGCAACCTGGGCTACCTTTTCAGAGAATACCGACTCAATTTCGGCAATCTTTTCATTCAAATCTGCCTCCATTCTGTCCATTTGTGCTGATTTCTCCTTAAGTTCACCCTGCAGACTGCCAACTTGATTATCACTTGCTGTGACCAGGTTCTGCTGCCTGGCCACTTCATTTTCCAATTCAGACAGCTGACCAAGCAGGGACTGCATTTTGGATTCAATTCGAAGACCCTCCTGAGTTTGGCCCTCCCTCAACACATCCAGTTCCCGTTTTGCCTGCGAGTACTGAAGTTCGGTGGCTGCAATTAACTGGTCCTTACTGAGCAAAGTTTGCTGCAGAGCATGGACATCAGATTCTTTGTTTTTCAGTAGATCCATTCTTTCCAATAATTCATGCTCCTTTTCAGATAAAGCCTTTTGTACTTTGTCAAGTGCTGCCTGCTGGGTCCTGACTTGTTCGTCCAGATTTCCCTTTTCTGTACGATGCACACTCTTCAGATTTTCTACAGTATCACTGGCCTCATCTAGCTCGCGCTGAAGCACTTCCAGCGAAGATTCAAGATGTTGCACCTTCTCACTCAGCTGCTGCAGGGTGGCTTCCTTCTCCTCAAATCCTAACTGAATTTCTGACAACGAGTCGCCCAAATGGCGAAATTTGTTGCAGAAATCTCTCACTTCACCCTGAACTTGCTCTAGGCATGGCAATGTTTTGTTCAACAAAGCCTCTGTTTCAGTGAGATGGTCTTGTAAGATGGTCAAGTCTTTTTCTTGTTTGGCACACAGTTCCTTCAATTTCAACTTTTCACTGATGAGATCTTCCAACTGATCCTGACGTTCCTTTAACTGTTCCTCCAATGTTTTAGCTTCCCCCTGAAAAATAATAACAACTAATGTAAGACTGTACGGGGTTCAATCAGTCTAAAACGAACTATTATGGATTTTCCCTCAATATCATCCTAGCTCCGTTTAATTCCCCCCCCCCACACACACACACACACACACACACACACCATTTCAGATCTGGCATTGTTTTTTTTCCTTCTCATCATTGTAATTACCTGAAGCATTAAGATGAGGTTATCTCTCTGTTCCAGTGTATCCTGTAGTGAGATGTTCCTGGATTCTGATTGAGTCAGAGACTCTTCTAGCTTTAACACAGATATTTCTGAGTCTGCTAATCTGGATACTAACTGGTTGTGTTCATCCTGGAGCTGTGAGAGCTAAAACATAACAATGAATTTATCCTCAATTATCATTATCTGGTTTTAAAAAAAAGTTATATATACTGAAAGAAAATCATCTTATTGTATGTAAAATTTAAAATAGAATATATTGATAAAAATTTATATGGTGTTATTCATAATTACTCTCATTTTCAAAAGCATACAAATTGTACAGTAGTGGTATGAATGTATATTTTTTAATGTTGAAACATTGTGAAGAAATTAAACGTCTTTACACTATGGGACAGGCAAATGCCTTCAAAATAACCACTGATGCTCTCTGTCTATACAATTATTATTCAACAGGTGGTGCTAGTAGTTATTTTTTAGCAATATTAAATCATTATTTTCAACACACTTTCAAGGGAGGGGGGTGTCAGAAAAAAGCTTAAATTTTTTACACCGGTGAAAATAATGATAATAATGGATGATTCACAAAGCCATAATTACTGTTATTAATTATGTGATATCATATATTTAGCTTTTCAACAATAATATAACAATTTAAAAAAACAAATTCAGTAAGTTCCAAACGCAGAAGAGAATGGGATATTCTGCTATGAGTATTATAATGAATACGGGATGTCCATTTCGTATTTGTACCATCCCGAAATATCTATTTACCTATTCACTGAAAATATACACAGTTACTACACAAGTGATACTGAATGCCCATTTGTATGTGGGGCATCTTTTTCTTACAAAGTATGTAGATGTAACTGTTACTGTTTTACAGCCCCTTTTTTGTACAGGATAGACTAAATGGGCCGAGTGTCCTCAAAAGGCAGTGGGATAAACTGACTTTTAGACACTGCTCATACAGGGTTTAAGCCTAGGTGTTAGAAGTCTGCGGCCAACCACACTACTGTTAGGGTATGCAGACGTCCAGCACTTATAAAGTATGCATCATGGATTTGAAATTAATCATGGATTCTCGATGAATGTCTTTGTGATAGGAATATAGAAATAATACGAGATACTTTTCCATACATTTCATTGGAAAAAATCCAAACTTCACAAACCTCATCTTGGAGTTGTTTGTTTTCCTTTTCAAAAACAATATTTGGTTGCTTCTCATATTCAATTGCCTCCTTCAGTTTTTCAACCTCTGCCAACAATTCAGCATTTTGCCTTTCGGCACCTGTGACACAACGTTGGAGAATTTCCAAATAAATAATTACAAAGCTGCTATGATGAGACACAGGAAGCAAACACCTGTATCTCTCCAATGTGCCATGACAACTTTAAACAGAAAAGTACTAATTATTCACCAAAGTAATCAACACATAGACTACATCATACCCTCTTTCTGCTCCTCCAATTCTGCCATTTTCATTTCTAAAGACACTTTCTCAGCTTCTAGCTGTTTCAGCAGTTCCTCAGCATTAGTCACAAGTCTTTGTTTATCCTCTATCTTATCAGAAAGATCAATTATTTCATGTTTCAGGGCAGCCTGTTGAAATAGCCACAAAAAGTCAATAACAGTAACTATGTACTGAAGTAGTACTGGTTATACAAATGTATGTACATGAGTATTTTATATGTGAAAACCAAGAGACTGACACACTGCAGGAGGTACTAAACAAAGACTGACACCAATTCACATGCAAACACACCCAGGTCTGGAACAAGGTGTCATTTCATGATGGGCATTGGTGGATAGCCTTATTAATTATTGTCATATCTTGTTATATAACTGGAACAGATTCACGCACACAAATGGACTTAATACTGTCAACTTTGAGTACAATAAAAAGATAAACACACAACTTCTGACAGTTAAGACACCATAATATAGGGGTGAGGAGGGTTTAAACAAACAAGTCTCACTTACTATTTCTTCTTCAGCTTGTTTCTTGTATTCCTCTAACTCTACCAGCTTTATCTCCAAGGTCACATGACACTTCTTCTCTGTATCTCTTTCTTCCCGTAACTCAGCAATAACTCGTTTACTTGTTGTTAACTCCTCATCAAGTTCTGACAACTTTTGTTCTTTGTCTTCGTCATAGGAAACCTGATTCTGGAAGATAAAAAATTATGACAGTGATGAAGCCGGTAGAAAAAATTTATTCAAAAAAGAAGTGATCCAAGCATTTTTTAAACGTGACAACAGTGGAACTACAACAAAACCTCCCCACTTCAACAAGCAAAATATTTTCATATTTGTGTGAATGCAGTTTTAAAATTAAACACTAGCTGAACATCTAAATAAAAGCGTATGTAGTGTATTTTATCAGGATCATGCTAAAAGTGGTATCACATCATTATTTTAGTATCATAACAGATAATTATTTTTTAGTGATGAGCGAGAACATTCATAATACGGCTACTTTTTACTGAAGACATCTTGGTGACATAATCTATTTCAGGATTAAATATTTTATACACTTTCATGAATAAAAAATTAGCTGCTCATATTAAATATACCTGTCCATCAACACACAATATGCTCGGCACTGGAACAGGTGAGAAAACATGTTAATCAAGCATAGGGTTTGTTTTGTTATGTAACGTGTCTCATCATGGACACTGATTATCTGTAACAACTAAGTAAATATAAAACATTTAATCAATTTGGCTCAGCTACCCTGGTGGTGGGAATTGAACCCAAAACGTCACAGTTCAGTGTGTCCTCACTGTACTGCGCTCGTTACACTTTAGACGTAAACATGTTTGTAAACTGTCCATTCAGACAATGATCGGTAAATACATAAAATGAACAAGCCTACCGAAGCATTCAAACTAATTTATGCCCAGAGCAGCTGTCACCACGACTAAGCATTAAATATTGTCCATTTCATCAATGCTAATAAGTTGACATTAAAACAGCAATATGAATGACCTCATCTACAATAATCTGCAGATCGTGGATTTTCTCCTTTATGTGGTCGCATTCTGCCTGCAGCATGTCCTTCCCAGCCAGCGCTTCCTCGAGTCTCATTTGCATCTCTTGACATTCGGTCTGTAAACGCTCTGCGTAAAATATATAACAATATCTGGATGAGAAAAACAACACATGAAAAACAGAGTGGGGTTAACTCAGACGTAAACAATTAGCTTGAAACCCCAAACACACAACCAAAAGGCTGGCTGTTGTCATTACAATCATTAGTTAATTTCGACCACAGTTACTAATGAATGTTTCATCTCCCCCTACCATTTAATACATTTTGCTAAACTAAACATTCATACTAAATTTTCAAAACCGACCGACTGGTCACAAAAAATAAGTATGAAAAATATACAAATTAAATCATATTTTACACACAGAAGGATCACTAATATTTAAGAAACTTCTTTTTACATAATATAGTACTATCAGAAATCATGGCTGAACAGGAATAATGGCAAAATATGTTTTTAAAATTCTAAATGACAACCATCGGAAAAACATTCATTTGATGATCAGTAATTTTGAACTCAAAACAAAAATCACTGTGAGTTTTGTACAATATCAGGCTTTAAAGATCTGATTACAAGGATGCTTTGAAGTTCATCTAAAAGTCAGGTATATTCTAAAATGTGGTTTTAACAGGGATGACCTTTGCTACAACCTGGTGTTTGTCTTTTTATTTGATTAGTTCCATGATCAGGAAAGAAAAATAAAGTACAGTGAAACCAACTGAGACAGCAACTTCCTTGCAAAAAGACCCCGTGACATTATCAAAGTTATCACAGTAGTGATCCAGCATTTCATTCATCCTGGCACTTTTCCATGACTATTTTATACTGTTTTTTAAAATCCGCCCCTAAACTGATTTCTCCTCATGGCAGAGTTCTTATATTGCTTGTTCCCAAAGTACTATATCTGGGAGTTGGTGTTAACTGCACAGTCAAAATCCTGCATTGCACACACACACACACACACAAAGCTATGACTACCTAGTTAACAACCATACCCCACTCACAATGGATGTGCAAGCAGCACTTGATGCAAAAATATAAAGGGAGTTTGACTGTTCTTCCCAAATATAAATTCCACTTATGTTGTACTATTTTTAATACAAGATAAGTTAGACCATATACAGATGCATAAAGTTACGCAGAATATTTTTTTTAAAAACTTTGCTGAATGCCCATATCACTTCAAGACAAAAGACCCCAATTTGGAGACTGATCAGGGATATAAACAAAATCAGGATTCAAAGCGGCTAGAGCAGAAATAGCTCCTCCTCTATTATACACAATATTGAAAAATAGAACTAATATATTTTAAGGGTGGTCATTGTTAAGAGTATCTTACATTTTTATTGGGTCTTTAACTTGAAGGAGAAGCCATTATATGTTTTTGTGTGTGTGTGTATGTGTGTAACTGGGGTAAATAATAGTAATCTAACAGGGTTCATATACATTTTGACATCTCAGATTCCAGGACTTTCCAATGTCAAATTCAAGGACCTTTTCAATGAATTCACGAACTCTTAACATGCAAAAATACACCCATATTTTGGAAGAAGTTCTAATGACTGAATTTCCTGTAAGCTTATGATTAGAAATATAGATCTATATGTCCAAATTCCAGGACTTTCAAGCACGTCTACAAAAATTCCAGGACTTTCCAAGCCTGGAATCCCAATTTTTAAATACCAGGACTTCCCAGGTTTTCAAGGACCTGTGCAAACCATGTCTACCCATTACAGCATTGGAACACCCTGGATATGTGTGTGTGTGCGCGTCAATGCAAGTGAGTCTAAGAGAGCATGATTAAGAAGATTTCCTATATATGCGTATGTACATGTATTAGATTGTGCTGTACCCGACAACAGCTAAATCCAATTCGAACCCAAACATCGATTGACCAGCAGACGTTACTTATATACAGTCTAACAAAGTACAATACTATCACCTATGATCACCTTGGTTACTGATAGCATCCTCCAACTCTACAAGACGTAGTTGGAGGTTACCTTTTTCATCTTCTAGCTCAGCAATATGATTCTGTAGACCCTCGACCTCATCCACAGATGAATGCATGCTGGACACCTACCAAAATAACAGAGCTTTATATAATTAAATAATAGAAATTAATAGAACAACATTCTACAACTGGATAATGTTACCATTTTACCACAAAATATGAGAATCATGGGTGTGAAAATGATGCATATTGTTAATATATTTGAATAAAGACTTAAGTGAACAAGAAAAATTTCATTACTAACACAGATTTATGAAGTCGATTTGAAAGTAAACTAAAATATATACAAACAAAACCTTTAACCCCCCCCCACACCAGTATATAATATCACAGATCTCTCTCTATACAACATATTAACAAATTAAAAATATCTTCTTCACATTGTTTGTACATATATCTCTTTCTTTGACAGATTAAGACAAATTGTACAATAAATATTACTATTTCAGTATGATGACAAAATAGATATAATTAAGTATTGAAATAAATTAACCAATCAATCCATAAATCGAATCCGAAACAAAGTACCTTTTGCAATTCTTCAACTTGTTTTTCAAGTGATTTAATTTTGGCCGTAGTCTGGGCTTTGTATTTGATAAACTTGTAATCTCGCTTCCCTCCACCTCCCTCTGAGCCTCCACCTCCCTCTAGGCCTCCACCAGAACTATCACTAGCCTCTGATTTCAATCTTAAGCTTTCCAGTTCAGCTGTTTTCTCAGCCAACTGGCTCCGAAGAGATTCTAGTTCAACATTACAACTCATTGTTTTATCTTCTGGGAGCTGCAACATTTCAGCCTGACCCATATCTTCAACGGGTTGCACCATACGTTGCAGTTGTTTTTCTTTTTCCTCTAGTTCACACTGGAGCTGTTCTATGACTTCCACCTTGCTAGCTAAGAGCTGTTCAGTGTCTTTAGTGTTTTGCTCATTGTCTAGTCTTTGTTTTTCAACTATCGTCTGAAGTTCTTTCTCCTTGGCTACGAGCTCAGCTTCCTTCTCGTCAAACATCGACCTGAGCTTAATAATATCGGTTTGCTTTTCAGCAATTACCTGCTGAAACAGCTGCTGTGACTCTTCAAGTTTACCATAATATTTATCTGATCCAGAGTGAAACTGTTCCGAGACACCAGATAGCATGCCTTCATAGTTCTCCACCTTAGTGGTTAGTTTCACAATCAGTGCCTCCTGGTTGCTCACAGCCTCCTGTTTCTCGGCAAGATTTCTTTGAAATATCTGAATGGAAGTTGACAGGTTAATACAAGGATCCCCACAGCAAATACGTGATACGCTTTAAACAAGAAGGCCTGTTTTTGAGAACCAAACAGTGAAAACATGTCTAAACATGCTAATTGGTGGATGTACACAAGGGCAGAATCCTGTAAATGTAAAAACAATTACATCTGAACTCAAGTAAGGTTTAGAACTGTGCTTTGTCCTTGTACTTCAGTAAATTTATATATTTATTTATTAATGCAGCTCATCCAATACAAACTATTTAGTTTTTCTTGACTATGTCAGTTGTTAAATGTAATTACACCAGATATCATTGTGAATTCATCATTATCCCCGTTTACAGACAGATGCTCATTTGAAGGACAGATGTTCATTTGAATTTTTCTAACTATCATGTATAGATTACAATTTAAAGCCATACTTCCAGGTATGTTTACAAATATCAAACTAGCATTAGTACGAGGAAAGACACAGTTCATCAACCATTTCTGAGCTGAGATGATGCTGAATCTGTAACCATTACCACAACATTTTACTATGATACACAGGGCTAACAACATTTACTGGGATAATCTGATATTTACAGACATTAACCTCCAATGTATACTGTCTGGACTAACCTCAATATCCTCAACGTCTACATGAAAGAAATTCTACACAAGGCAGACAAAAATCCTGCTACATTACTAAACAGTTCTACTTTGAATTAATTTCAACATCAAAAAAAAAGTTCATCCAATATTTCTGATCAGTTTGTAACTTTAAACGTTTATGGCTATAAAAAACACAGAAGGCAAAATATTTTCCAGTGAAGACAAATAAAAATTCGAGTATAGCCATTAAAGGTGAAATGAAACTGTGTCTTGTCACTACTTTACAAGTCTACAAGCTAACCTGAATTGCCTTGTCTCTACCACGTATGACCTCATCTTTTTCTTGAACGAGTTCCTGGAGATCAAGCAGAGCCTTTTCATGGTCCAAAATTTTGTTGTTCAAATCAATGATCTTACGGTCTTTATACACCATCTGTGCAAACATATCTTCCATGCGCATCTTTAAGGAAAAGAAAAAATTGAAGATGCAGTTCACAGTTTAAACCACAGCAAAGTAGATCATACCATGGTAAGGTAAACAAAATCTGCCATATAATGTGACTATGTTAATTGTTGTTGTTGTTTCGAGAGCTGGGGTCAATTCTATTTTGTCAATTCCAATCAATTCCGTTTGGTAAATTTTTTACTTACTCCAATCACTGATTGGAGTAGGTACACACAGCACAGTTTATATTCCATGTAGGATTGTCATGGAAGAAATATTTCTGAATTAAAAAATTAAATGGAAAAATTAATTTGTGGATTTAATTTTTTTGTTGTAGCAAACTTCAATTCTAAATTTATCAATTCCAATTCCATTTTTTTTAAAGTAAGCAATTCCAATTCCTGGAATTGCCCATCAATTCCAATTCCAGGATTGAATTGACCCCATGTCTGATCAGGACATCTGCTAATTTGAAGTGTACAACAGACATTAAAATCACAAAGCTGTATGCATGCAGTTTGTGAGAGTGATCAAGATCCTGAGATCTGGATATGTTCTGGAAAGGTGACGATGGCTCCTTACTAGATACAGTAACAGAGGGTATTTAAAAACATTATTTATAGGTTTTTACATTTTAACACTTAATATAGTTAATAACAGGGTTTTTTTTACAATGCAATGTAAAATATAGGTTTTTTACAGTAAGTTAACCCATCCCTGCCATAAATAGTTATGCTGTGGTGCAATTCTACACTGCATTGCAGACCATGGGGCTATGTGACTGAATCCTTGTGTTATCCGTAGATGTTACATCCATTATAAGAAGGATTATATTCCATACAAGGTAGACATTAATGCTAACCAACGCACTCACAATTAAAAACCTTTACCGGCGTAAGACAAGTTAAATAGATTAAATCCTCAGTCAAGTACGGCAAGTTAGCTAAATACACATTTCTGTACATCGTTTACATTGATCTACATCACCTCCTTCTCCTCTTTACTGTACACATCCTCTTCACTGTCCTCTCTCCTTTGAATCAACTTATTCAAATCCTCAATGGCCTGGTTTTGTTCCTCAAGTTGTTTATGAAGATTAGTTACCACCTCCTCTCTCTCCAAGATAACCTGACAGAAGTTTGGAAAGATACACACTCTATAACATACCCCTTAACATGTTTAATATAATTATGTAAACGCATACTTGTATATATATATATATATATCCAATGAATTAATTGAGCTTATTTGCATTTGGAGAGCAAAGAAAGTAAGAGTTCAAATTTATTGCTTCTTTAATTATAAACACATTTGTAGCTGAACAGGCATTAATAATGGTTAATAAGTCAATCATCATCCACAATACCCTAGAGGAAAGATCTATGGTCTACATAAATATTACAGTTTTATGGCCACTGCACACAGTAGGATGGATGGTTGAATGTTGTTTAACGACACATCGGCACAATTTAGGCCATTCAGTGTCCTAGAACGTTACCACACACAGTAGGCTAAATGGGCTTGAAATGTGGAGTGAAAGATGACACCCTTTAGACATAACACAGTTTGGGTTTAAAACCAGGTACTCTAGCAGGGCTCATACACATTTTGACATCTCAAGGACCTTCCAATGTCAAATTCTTGGACCTTTTCAATGAATTCACAAACTTTTAACGCGCAAAGATACACCCATATTTCGGAAGAAGTGTAACGACTGAATTCCTGTACGCTTATGATTAGAAATATAGATCTATATGTCCAAATTCCATAGGACTTTCAAGGACCTCTGTAAAAATCCCAGGACTTGCCAGGCCTGGAATCCAAATTTTCAAATTTAAGGACTTTCCAGATTTTCAATGACCTGTGCGACCCCTGTATAGGTTAGTGGCCACACTCCAATTCATGCATAGGTATCAATACTTGGAGCAAACAATCATTGCTAAACAAGTGTATATATATATATATATATATATATATATATATATATACAAGATGTTAAACCAAAACCAATTTTTAGATGTATAATCATTACCTTCTCTTTGGTTTCAATTAGTTTCTGTTTCGCTTCTATTTGAGCTTCTTTCTCTTTGATCCTGCCATCTCTCTCCTCGATCTTTTTCCGTAACATTATGACCTTGGCTCGAGTGGCACGATCAGTGATGGAGCTAGCCACGGAGGTGTCTGAGGTCACCGTGTCAACACTCTCATCTGAACCAACAGAGGCCTGAAATTCACCGAGTGAAACGTTTGAGGAAAAGAAAACAGACTGGTTTAGAAGTATTGACCGATAGCCCATTTTCCATCACACCTGGAATCTTGCATGGTCAACACAAAGTGCGACATCGTTGAAAATAATGTGACTATCCAAAACAGATGCTTCTGTCTATTATTATCGACTCAATAACAATGAATATAACCCGGATGTATGTAAATCTGTGGTTAGAAACCTTTCATTTCCTAAATATATTTTGCTGGGATATTAATTTTTCTGTCTATTATTAATTAGACCTGCCTACCCTTTCTACATTTGCTGTGGCCTGGCCTTTGGCTTCTTCAAGTTGTGCAGTTAGACTTGCGATCTTCGACTTTGCCATAAGTTTCTGTTTAGACAATTTGGCACTTATATCCTGAAAGGTGAAAATTGCAAAAACAACTGCAGTAAACTAAAATAGTCATGCCACTGAAAAATAAAGACAGTAACCATTTGAACAAATACACATTCACATGAACAAAACTATTCATAGGCTAGAATCTCCCTGCCTTAACAAGTGTATACAGTTACAAAACAGTCACTTAAATAAACTCGCTCAAAATCTGGATTAACCTTCAGCTGGATCTCCTTCGCTCTCAGATTATCCTCCCGCTCTCTGATCAATTCCCGAAGCTGAATTATTTGTTTTTGCTGTTCATTCAGCTGTATATCCAAATCTGTTGGATCCATGGCCGAGATGGATCCCGATGATGTGTTTCCTTGACTCCCATCATCATCCTGTTAGAAAATAAATCAATGGCTTTGATCAGTTGCAGCTACGAGCTGGGTAACAAATTGAGACTGGACTATTCACCTGTCAGTTTCCTCCATTATATACCTGCACCGAGACTGGAACATTCACATGTCAGTTTCCTCCATTATATACCTGCACCGAGACTGGACCATTCACCTGTCAGTTTCCTCCATTATATACCTGCCCCAAGACTGGACCATTCACCTGTCAGTTTCCTCCATTATATACCTGCCCTGAGACTGGACCATTCACCTGTCAGTTTCCTCCATTATATACCTGCACCGAGACTGGACCATTCACCTGTCAGTTTCCTCCATTATATACCTGCACCGAGACTGGACCACTCACCTGTCAGTTTCCTCCATAATATACCTGCCCCAAGACTGGACCATTCACCTGTCAGTTTCCTCCATTATATACCTGCCCCGAGACTGGACCATTCACCTGTCAGTTTCCTCCATTATATACCTGCCCCGAGACTGGACCATTCACCTGTCAGTTTCCTCCATTATATACCTGCCCCGAGACTGGACCATTCACCTGTCAGTTTCCTCCATTATATACCTGCCCCGAGACTGGACCATTCACCTGTCAGTTTCCTCCATTATATACCTGCCCTCGGTTTCCTCCACCCTCATTTGACATATTTCCCATAATTAAGTTTACATGAAAAATTAAAAAATGACTTGATCACTAAATGAACTTATTATGAATATATCCACTCAAAAATAGTTTTTGGTGGAAATCTGCTCCAATGAAAGACATCTATAATAGTATTGAAAATTACTGAAGTAAGGAGTAACAAGTTTTAATCAAATGATAACTGTCATTCTATGATGTACTAATGTGATAAAAAGGTTAGTGGTGGCCAAGTCGAAACTGTGTTAAGTTGAAGACAATCAGAGCTAAACCTGTTTTTCTTAACAGTCTTCTTTGTGTAGCTTCATAATATTTTTAAGGCCCCACATTATGGCTGTTTATGCTTAAAATACGGTACAATACATCAGGCTTGAGCTAGAGTGTAATTTCACAACATTGTCATATTTCGTTATCAAATATTCACCAAAAGGGGATTGATGTTGAACAGTTGCTCCCCATTTAACTAGGTTAGCAACACTCATTATATTGTTTATTATAGTTATTCAGTATCAAATGTGACTGCAGAATTAAACACACACACACACACACACACATATATATATATATATATATATATATAGCTCTACCAAATCAAAGGTAAAGAGTTTTACTATTAAACCTCATCCCACACCACTTAGGATCTCCCTCTGATAACAATAACATAATGTCAGACTTACTACACCAGAGATTTTGCATTATAGAAAAATGAAGCAACTTTTTTGCATGATACTGTCAGAAGTTTATCAATGAATAATTTTGTATTGTATACAAATGCTTTATTTAGGTTGTATCATTAAATGGATGATCATATGAAAAATATTGAGAAAACTAACACAGTTAATGCAAGTTTAAAATGTTCTCCCATATAGTATGGGTTGACCGTAGGCTGTTGACAGTCTGTTAACAGCCTAGGGTCAACCCCCTGCTGGAATATATATATATATATATATGAATGCTCATTAAAAGATAGTCATTTAAAGGAACAGCTCACCTTCATTTCAAATTATCAAGGCTAATACAAATATGCTCAGACAAATTATAAATGATGTTAAAATATGAACACATCATTTTGAAGCCACACACACACACCTGATGCTCTTCAAATCTGATCTCACTTACCAAAAGCGGTTTGTATTACCCAATTATAAAAATGTAAACATGGGTCAGTTAAACATGCATCTTCGGAACAAAAACGTATTTATGACTATTACATAATGGAGCTAAATCCATCATAGACAATAGTGTGTCGGAAAGTGAATTAGCTGGATAAACGATGTCTGGATTAACAGATTCTCACTGTACTAAAATTTATTAAGATAATTGTTTTATACTCTTGTAGCAAGAAGCATCAACCAAGCTGTCAAATTTATGTTAATAAACCAAGGATGGCGTCAGCTAGTAGTAGTTCGGTCAAGCACTGGGCAGGTAAGGTCACAAGGATGGCTAAGCCAGAGCATCTCTGACCTGACTTGATCGGTATCCAGATGGCCACATAATCCTTGCGCCATCTGAGGTCAGAAGACGTGACTTTTTTCCTCAAATCTGATATTTGAGGAAACAGTAATGGCTACCCTCCAGCAATTATGATTATTTCATTATATCTATGAAGTATGATACCAGGTAGAGTTTGTGATTATTATATTTTGGCCCTGAGTTACTTTTAAAAGCAATACACATTTAAATCATATTATCTATGGGTGAACTGTTCCTTTAAGAAATTGCTAAGCTAAATGATTTGCTGTATCAACATGAATTTAACTTTTACAGTGCATTGCTTTATACAACACAGTTCTGTGCAATGTGATGGGGCTGAAAGCCACAGTTACTGAAGCCAAACTTAAGATCAGCAATAATTTGGGATGTCCAAACAGTATCATGTAACTAATATCAATATATTTAACATTAATCAGTCATTTGATTTAAAACGTGTATTTAAATTTTAATAGGGAGCAAGTATTCAATTCAGAAGTTCCAAATTAAAAGGGGAAAAAATATGATTTAAATAAACAAAATCTGATTTTTTTAAACCCTGACATTAATTAAGACTGGAACTGCATTATTGTATGATATAATTAAGGTATTAAAGCTGGTCTACAATTACTATTATTCAAATCAGAAACATTATAAGAATGCTAATGAAAAGGAACCAATAGTCATTGTTGTCAGGATTGGGTTTATGGTAGTCATAAACCTGTTTATGACATGACAGTGTCATAAACAGCTTTATGACATCAGAAACCATCTTAAAATTAAATATATATTCACTGTATTTTGTAAAATTTCAATTTTGTAAAACTTATACATTTGATTTATTTTTCATAAAATCAGCTGTGGATGATCAGATCTAGTATATTTATATATTATAGACAACAACATAAAATAATACTGTATGCTGATCTCTGTTAGTGTTACATTTTCCAATTCAGTAATAACAGAAATAGTTTAGAGATATCATTTATTCAGTAATCATAATGACCTCACAAATCTTTCATACATGTACAAGTGTATCAGCCCATTTTAGATGTCGGTCGTCAATAATAGCTTAGCAATCAGGGAATGGCAACTAGTTGTTCTCTATGGCTGCGATCCTTGTTGGTGACTAAGTATCTTGCTTGTACATGAGATTTACCACCCACTGTCACTACCAAATCGGATGAATAGGTCTACCACCCTTGGACATGACTAGTTTTAGAGCTACACAGTACTAAACCAATATTTATGACAAAAATATATGACTGATTTTAGAATGTATTATATATATTATGATTCAAGCTCTCCTTTCTCCACCTTATAAAACCTAACCATGTGTAGCTCTAATTCTATGTGAAATCCATTAGATGGATTTACAGAAGCAGATTAGCACTAGCAGATGTATGTTTTGAGCTCCAGCCATTATATAGGTGAAGCAACTGACACTGTGTGCATGGTCAGACACAGATATATACTAGCACTAGCCCAAGAGAGCAGTGTCTTGCTTGTCATCCAATTGAATCAGGACTGCAGACCCCTAAGCTCTAGAAACAAATTAGCAGATCAACCAGGTCAAATGGGTTTTATTATTATACCATTATATTAATGGCATGTTAATAATTGAAGCCATTCTAAAAATTATGCTTCAGGTGTATCTGGGATAAGTGTGTCACAAATATGTTGGCTATGTTAATATTTATATTAAAAAATATATATGCTTTTGACAGTTTATGATGCCATCGTGTCATAAACCAATGTTTTTAACATGGTGTCATAAACTTGCCAATCCTGGCTGTTGTTTAATTGATGATCTATGGCAGGCTAATTTACTTCAAATCAGTAGACAGAAGAAAAGAGATGAAAGGCTGTAAATGAGTATCCCCCCCGTCCCATCCTTCATTGATTCTACTTCTAAACTACGTTATATAGCAAACTGACAATGTTTTGAAATGGTCTGATTAAAACTAATGAGGGAACAAGTAGGTATAGTTTGTAGTCAGTCCAATGAGTTATGAAAACCTGTGTGATCAAATGCATTTAAGTTACAGATAGCAGCCATAACATAATAATAATGCTTTGACTCAGCTACATGATGCTTGGGACAGGCTTCATATACATTCTGACATCTCAGATTCCGGGACCTTCCAATGTCAAATTCAAGGACCCTTTCAATGAACTCACGAACTTTTAACACGCAAAGATGTGCTCATATTTCAGAAGCTGTATCTAAAATACTTTGAAAAAAGAAGTGATTGGTTTGAAGTGGCATCTGGAACATAAATGGTACTTTCTTGAATGGACAATGTGTGTGATGTCCAAATTTTATCCAAGAGGACTTTCAAAATCCTAACTTGATCACTGCATGCATGTTATATTAATAAAAAGGTAAACAGCCCTTTATTATACATAAATAGCATGGTAAAAAAATACAACAGTGGTGAATGCAATTCAGACTAATAGTTTATAATTGTTTCATTAAATACAAAGAGTTGTCAATCAAAAGGTTAACCCCAATTAATTGAGTTTGCAATTTTAGCTAGAAAAGTAAAAAATGTAGATATTCAAATATCCCCAAAGAGATTGCTTCAATTTTCACTCATAGATTGTATTCTAACATTAAAGAGCATCCAAAACCTTCCACCTCAACACAGTGATCATACTATATTATATGTCTGACACCGACACAAAATATCTACTTTACCAACACATATGATATGAAGGTTGTCACCAAACAAATAGTGGAAAATAAGTTAGTTAAATGAAAGTTATTTACTAAACATATACATAAAATACATACCACTGAACCTGTAAACCCTCCAGTCAGTCTACTCCACATGGTTAACACTCAACAGTGTACGTTACAATTCAGACAGCATCAAAGTTAGTTTGGTTGGACTGTTATTCTGTTGAGAAATAGGGTTAAATTACTTCCCTTTATAAATTAATTGTAGTCAATGTATACTATAGTATAGGTCTAGAATAGATCTAGTATGTTAAATTCATCCCATTCAAATTTCTTTAACAAACACCTTACAAAGTCTAGAAATATAACCAACATTAAACATTAAAATATAGAAATAATAAGTTTGTATTCTAACAAGAAATAAAAACAGGCTAGTTTATGTTAAAGTAACCAATGGTCTGACGACTCGATTTGACACTTGTCACTTGACTGTCAGACTGGTCGAGGAAAAGTGGCTATCCCCAAGTTTAGAAAATCAATTCTTATTAATCCCAAGCCACCGCCATTTGACACAAGAATAACAAACAAGACAAAATCATCATTACCAGGTTATGTATTAGATGCATCTGTGAACATACTGATTCGTCTATAATAAAACCACCAGCTCACAAATGACGCGTCTATTAATAACTTCGCAAAGAACAGCTGGCCGCCATGTTTATTTACGTTTGCAGGTTATTAAACTAACTTCCGGTCGATGGAACTACTAAATGCTGCCCCATTAGAATACATATCTTTCAGATAATTTTCGGTCGATCTCAGATTATATCTAGACCTAGATCTAGACTGTAGATCTATCTAGCAGAAGGGAAACGATAGACGGATTATTCCGATAAATAGAGAGTCTATATTTCAATAGTACGAAGTTTGTGCCATGAAAGTAAGCAGTCATTGCCTTTGTTACAAACAAAACATATGAATTAAGTAGCCGAATAGACCTATAGGGCAATAGGCTATATCTAGTAGTAGTGTCTAGACTCTAGTACTATAGATCTAGTAGATCTAGATCATTAGATAATGTTGTCTATTTAGATCTAGCTATCTATTGTATGTTACTATCATGCTATCATACTATGTCATAACATGCGTATACAGTAGTGAGTATAGATCTAGATCCCTATTTAGACCTATTCTGTAGTCTATATCTAGATCTATTATAGATCTAGATCTAAACTCTAAAATGACTGAATCATCTAATATTGTATTAATATATAAATCTAGACTACTCTAGACATCTTTAATAATATATTTAAAAACTAAGCCTGATAAACAGTAGCAGGGAATTAGATATGTGGCACCATAAGCGTAAAGAGCGGAAAACCAAACAGGGCTACAGGCTTAGGCTTATAGTTATATTCCGTATTTTGGTAATCCAGGTATCCAATATCATCGAACAAAATTGCATTTGATGTGAGATTGAACAGGGAGTCAATAAAGTGATTTCAGGAGTGGGACATAATGAGAAAACCGAGGAGACCATGTGACCACACACTGAAGTTTTCCAATATCTTTAGATGTGATGTTATAAAGAAGAGAGTTGCATTAATCAAGCCTACTAGTAATGAGGCAGATCTGGATCTGTTAGGCTATATCCCTTTTTTAATCTAGATCTAATAGATCTTGTATTGAGCTTTTGTTTTTTTTTTCAATTTGACATTGGAAGGTCATTGAAAATATTGGAAAGTCATGAAATTAGAGAGGTCAAAATGTAATAACCCTGTAATATTAATAACTATATATCTACTGACTCTTCTAGGCTACAGGGTTGGGGCTGAGTACATTGGAAAGTACTCAAGTTCAAGTATGAGCACATGTTTTTTTAATGACTACAAGTACTTATTTTATCAGTGTACTCTTGAAAGTCCAAGTACCAGGGTTGGCTTTCTCCCCGGCAGAAAGGTATTTCTCCCCTGCCATGGGGAGAAAAGAGGAGAAATACCTTTCTGCCGGGGAGAAATGGCAGAAACTGGTGAGAAATGGGAGACACTGTGGATAAACTTCCAGATGTGTTTACTTTAAGGTGCATAACCATGTGTAAACCCATGGTATCACCAAGTACATTTGTACAGGAATAGTATTAAATTATTAATGTTTTCATCTGTTTAATAATGTTTAAGAAAAGCAACAAAGTATAAATTTGTATGTGCACCTCAAGAGACTATATCAAGAATAACTAACTAATCTGCTGAGATTGATAACCCCCATCAGTGTCACATTAATCTAGTCAATATGAAGTCTACCATATTATAATTAGGCAGTACAGATACTTCCCTATGTTATGGTATAATAACAATCATACACCACTCACCCACTGCGGCATATTTAATATGCTGCAGTGGGTGAGTGTTACTACATAGCAGCATCTCTTCACAGTGATACATACATTACTACAGACTACATGATATTGTCAATAGTATTCAAGCATGACTAGACACACCATCACCCTTCTCATAGTTGATTGGGTATTTGATAGTGTTATGTTGCCTTGCATAACAAAGCAGTCATTATAAAATCAAATTTTGGTGCCACCGGTCACAATTTCTTGGCTCACAACAAGGTATAGCATTTAATGATTCATGCTTTGGGTTTTAAATCGAGGTGACCTAATCGCCAGGAATTATGGTGTAAACATTGCTGTTTTACGGCCACTTTTGTGCCTGAGGTAGGCTAAATGAAAGATGAAACATCCTTCTGACATAACCTGGCCGGGGTTTGAACCCAGATGCCATAGATCTGTGGCCAACCACACTACCATTTAGGTCATGGAGACACCCTAATTCTGGTTTAAGATCATAACTGACCAGTTTCAGTTAATTATATACAGGTTATAGATTTTGGACACCGTGGTATAGATTATGCTACATATTATTTAAGGGGCGCCTCCATGGTCAAGGGGTAGTGTGCTGGACCACAGATCACTACCACCCGTGTTCGAATCCCGGCCTGGGCATATCTGAAGGGCGTTTCGTCTTTCACTTCGTCTCATTACCTTTGGAAGTCACTCGGCCCATTTAGCCTACCTTGTGCACAAAAGTGGCCATAAAACATCAATCATCATCATACATATTATTTAAAATCTGTACAGTACACCTTGAGGGGGGGGGGGTTAATTGTCAAAAACTACTATATGTCAAAACTTGTATGTGTGTATATCTCTGTTAATATGTGTTGGTACATATAAAATGAATAAACATAATTATGTATGCCAATTATTTGACAAAAAAAGACAATTTTACTCACTTACTGTGGCAAAATGTGTTATCTGGTCATCTAGCAATTAAGAATTTCTATACGGTTGCAAAAAATGAGTTTACCCCCAACCAACAAGGTTCAATCACACAGAGGTAATGATACCTTTCCAGAATTAAGTTTTCAGCTCACAACACTGTGGGTGGTTGACCAAGTTAAATGGTGCTGCTATTTGACTGAATTAATCCTTAAAATTGGGATGTTAAGGACCCACTGAGGACATAAAACACTGGCAGAGATCACCATCAGGATATCACAGCTCCATCTTTACATATTCATATAATTGTTTGTCGTTATGAAAGAAAGTAAATTGAATTTATCAACATGCTGTAAGCCAGTTCTGGATCCTCGACATGAAACGTTGTTATTCATTGCATGACCACTGATCACATTATATATTAATCTCGCACACACACACATACACACACACACACACACACACACATATATATATATAATCCTGGTATTTGCTATATCATCAAATAATTCTGAACAAAATAATTGTAACTGTGTAAATTGAGTGTTTGACTTTGAGCTTATAACATTACCTCTAATTAGATAAGCATTTATCAGAATCAGATATTGTCATTTTCAAAATGTTGCCACAATATTTCCTATCAAGTGGATGGCAGAATAATAGAAAAGTTACAAGTTCATAAACTTTAAAAATAATTATTTATAATATAAGAGTATAGCTTCGGTGAAAATTGAGGTGGGAAAACGTATAACTATGGCATTCTGAATATGATATTTCAATATCTTGTGTGAATATTGGCCAGCTACATCACCAGAATGACGTTGTATACGATTTAAATATATGAAAAGGGGGAAAGGACAGTTTATTTTTATATTTTGTTCTTGTTTAATATATAATAGAGCATTTGTCAATTTTCTTACTTTAAAAGGTGAGCAATTTCTGATGGTCATTTGTCTGTTTTCATCCCCATCATTTCGAGAGAGGTGATTCTGCATTTCACATTAGAATAATATGTTTATGCATTTGTAGCCGGTTAGTTGTGAGTAATTATGGTCGTGTGACTGTTGATACATTAGCTAACGTTTAGTAGGGGTAGATTGAAATTACCGGTAAAACAAAATCTGTTATTAATTGCTGAATTCATTGGTAGAGAGCGAACAGTCTTATGACCGTTTGTCGTGTATCTCCGTGGCTGAAGTAGTAGCCCAGTCAGTCGCCCGCCTTTCGGACTGGTGTTGTTATTTCAGCCTTTATCTGAAGATGGTTTCCTCTTATTTAACCTTGGCTCGTGACCTTCAGAGACTGTCTGATGCATTTAACCCCCATCTTATGCTTAAGAAATATGACGGAAAATACCAAAACAAGATTTCCTGGTAGTGCTTGTATTGTTTATTGGTTGGCTCTGTCATAAATGACTACTTGGTTAAATATTTAAATGGATCAGTGTTCATTATGTACTTGTGATGCTTGCAGCTTGCCATTCTGCTGGTGTCCTCCCATTTGTCAGACGTCCCATTTGTCAGACAGTTTGGGGTAGGACAACTTCCCACCACCCTCCCTTTATAACTGGATGACTCCACACTTGCAGTAACACGTTGTTTTTATACGTCATTGCTGATAAAAGTGATATTGACTAGAAGGATTGACTAAGCTGGCTTCCTCAATTAAATACTGCTTGTTCACAATACACTATACACCTGTACACTATACACCTATCATTATAACAAACAAGGATTAATCAATTAAGTTGTCGTAAGTGAACATATTGGTTTATATTGGCTTCCTCAACGAAAAAGAGTGTATAAGAAACTGGAAACCCGTCTAGCTCGATTGAAAGACCACCTCGCAACTGGGATGAAGACACCACTTGAATACCTGGATGCTGTCGGCAAGATAATAAAGATGGGTTAATGATAGACTGCACAAAGTAATTATTAATATACAGTACTAGTATATTGTTTGACGACATGATATGCAATATGTACATGTAACGAAACATAAATAAACGTGTAATGAATATTTTTATTATTATGTTTTTGGATTGGTCCATTAGTGAGGAATAGGTAAAGGGAAGGGGAATGTGTGTGCATTGAACCATATAATGTGTGATTAACTCATTTTGTGCAATAGCACACACAGCTTATCCCCGGATAAGCTTTTCTCACGGTTACACCCTACACTGCGAGCAAGTGTGTTGTGGCTTCAGCTGCATGCCTATTTAGTTTCATGTTGTTCTCCATCTTTATAGATGCTAGATGATTCGAGTGAGGAGCTAGACCTTTCTGACGGGCCTCCACCGCCTCCGCCGCCTCCGCCGCTACTGTCATCCTCAGCAAAATACTGTCTAAGTCGAGGTTAGTATAGCATAACGTCAACGGTCTTAATAGTTTCACCGGGAAGTCCCGCTGTGGCTTGTAGTGCTATCTCTCCGCCAGCGTATAACAATCACATTGATTTGTTAATTTTGTTATTTCATTCAATCTAACAAACAAAAAGACGTGCGTCTTATACTATATCAGAATTAATTTACTATTCTTGCATTTACTCATAGTGATAACGGAATTTAGACATACATAGAGACCGTTATGGCAAAATTAGCATTTTGGTATTGCACAATTACATTCGTTGCATCTGTACATTATGGTGTTTCTCTACGGGCAACATCTAAATGATTCTAATGAAGATAATCTGTTTTATTATGAATTTCGTGGACATGCATTGACATACACCATTTTAAAAGAGGATTCTGTAGAATATTTGGGCATATGAGATATGCTGTCATCCAACTAGAAGATGATTTTACTAAGCTTCAAATACGTGCACAATCTCTAGTTGGCAAACAAATTGAGTGATTATTTTCCAGATGGATTTTAAGGACTTATTTCTCTGGATCACTCAAACTGTATGCAAAAGAATCGATATAACATAATATATTGCTTCTCCATGGCTGGCATTGACTTTGTTGTTCGGGAGAATCCCCAGGCTGTCGCTTATTCGGCACAGCCTCTATGTTGGAGTGGTTGAGAAATCCCCCACCACTCACAGGGAAGCAGTACGGAAAAATGGAGCCAAAATACCCTGACGGTGGTCACTACCAGAGTGTTTTACGTCCTCAGGGTTTTTTTTAACGGCCTTCTTTATTTTAAATAATTCAGTAGAGATGGCAGCGCCATTTAACGTGGTCAGCCGTCCACGATGTTGTGAGCCGAGAAATTAATCCCTGGAAAAGTTTCGACCTCTTACGGGGTTCGAACCTGTGACTGTTGGCACTAAGTGCCGGATGCTTAACCGCTAGGCCACCGGAGCTCACTCCATGGCTGGCAGAATCCAGTTTGTCATACATAGTTAGGGTATTGCTTTGATCTCTGATAAAGCATTAACAGCCGCAGTGGTATACTGTGTCTGTCATTGTATGTATGTACTTAATTTGAAAATTATCAAGCTCAAATTATAATTAACTGTCAATAATTGTATACCATATTTGGAAGGACTCAATATTTAACTAACAGATGCAGGCAATCCATCTCCATAAAACAGGATATCATCAAACTCACACCCTCACAAATCATATCTTCAAAATATGTTCTTCTCTTGCATTCAGAGATCTAAAAATAAATGTGTCCCTAAGTCCAATCACGGCATCAACATCCGCTTTGCAGTAGAAGGAGTAGGCTTATCATTAGTTTTCAATATCCAGAGAAACATCCCATCGTAGTTGATTAGGAGCCAGATAATTAACAACACTTCTAACCATACTTCTCAAGTTGCCAGGGCGCATCTTCAGACAAATGGCGCTAGTGGTTTGTCTGCACCTAAGTCCTGTCTGGATCTGCAGAATGGGATAACCTAACGTAGCTATTATGAGCCTTGAAAACATCTTATTTTAATACTAATTTGAATGTTGAGTAAATAACTAAATGATGTGGTCATATTCCCTACTTTAAAAGGTTTTAACACATCGAGGCCAACATTTGAACCAATCCGTCTACATTTTGCCATAAACCAAGATAATTATGAGGAAGCTGAACGTCAAGTCAAACAGGATGTTGATATCAACTTCATCATTCATGGCAACACACCTCTGATGTTAGCAATACTTCGGCATCAATACGATATCGTCATGTTGCTGATTAGACACGGTGCTAACGTCAGGATCCCAGAAGTGTACGCCTGGAAGAGGCAACCGATACATTTAGCAGCCATGCTTAATCAGGTCAAGGTCATGGATGCCCTTCTGAATCACGGTGCCTCCATCCAAGCAGCGGATGGGATGCAGATGACTCCTCTGCACTGGGCTTGTAGCTATGATGCCCTGGAGACTGCGAAGTTGCTTTTGGACAGAGGAGCCCATCTGGAGACAAGAGACGATCGCGGTAAGACTCCATTGTTTCGAGCAGCAGCGAGTAACCATGGTCACATAGTCGGTTTGCTGAGAAGTGAAGGAGCTGCTGTAAATATTCAGGATATCTATGGCTGGAGTCCACTTCATCATGCTGTGTTCTGTAGCCTGCCTGTAGCTAATCAGCTCCTGGAATTGAATGCTAATCCGAATCTCAGA
The DNA here is from genome assembly GCA_025642065.1 of Paralvinella palmiformis. NCBI lineage: Eukaryota > Metazoa > Annelida > Polychaeta > Terebellida > Alvinellidae > Paralvinella > Paralvinella palmiformis. The sequence goes on along the minus strand of JAODUP010001086.1, from coordinate 20,362 downwards.
GACTACAGAGGTAATACGGTTCTGCATTTAATGGTACAAAGAGGCGACGACACAAATCTAGCCATCCTCGCCAGATCAGATGTTCAGTTTTATACTCGAGACAGGAAGTCAACAACTTCATGTACACAAGGAGTCAGAGAGTTCTTAGATGACAAACAGCTATTGTACATGTTATTGGATTACAATATTGATATGGATGTTATAAATGGGCATGGTTTCACGGCGTTTGACCTTGCTGTTAGAAGTGGCATGCATGCATTTGTTCGGTGGTTTATCAATGCCGGTGCCAAAATATCACTGGTAGCGTGGAACTATCCTCATAGTTGGCCACCGAGTCTATTGGATGACCAATCGTTGTGTGAACTTCTGCTTCGAAAAACCACACAGCCAGTACAGACGTTGAAAGAATTGTGCAAGTTCTCAACAAGGAAATATATTTATCCGGTGGTTACCAATAATATTTTGGTGCTTCCTTTACCAACTCAGCTTAAGCAGTATTTATTGATTGATTTAGACTGTTAACATCGCTGTTTTCGGCATCTATTCATCGATGACAGATCGCTAATGGTTAGACATTTATGTCAAGTTGATAAGGACGTATTAAGAGGTGGTATCCTTGAAAATATTTTCTCGTAATTTGTTTTCATAACCGTTTTACGTATGAACACATGTATAGACATATAAATGTGGATTTGCCTAAATATTTATATACCTGTACTGCTTTTGTGTCTGTGAATTTCACGAAAGAAGTTTGTAAGTTTGAAGGGCGCTTAATTTATACTGTTATGCAGTTTGTTGTTGCTGTTTCTGCTGTTGATGACGATAATGAAATAAATTATCCGGTTATTTGTTAGACTTTGTGACAAATTCTTAACTTGCTCTAATCACGAAGTTGCAAGCATTTATAAATGATATATTTCTTCGTCCACCTTCTCCTAAAACACACACACACACGCAGTGTTTAAGTATCTCATCGCTATAAAGTACCCGGATCATTAACTTCGTCTTTCCTTCTGCCCTTAGGTAGATTGTACGCTAGCGTACATAAAGAAACTGTGCGACCAAATGGGGAAATTCTATGCCAGGGTATAATTTCCAGTCAGCTAGGAACCTTCTCTTTGATGGATGAATTCAAAATTTATTCTGAGTTAGCCCCATTCAGGATGCATTACATTATATAAACCAACTGCATCTTCACTAGAGTAGCTGCCCATCATCTTTGTAAGTATTTCAAAATCAATCCAGATGCTATTTTATCACATCTGTTATCGTTGCACTGTCGTAAATAAGCTGGTATTGTTTACTAACTTATTCACGAGTGGCTTAGTAGATAAGATAGAAGATTGCTTATTATGATAAATAAACGCATTATTTTAAAGGACATAATACTTCTCGGCGTGAAAAGTAGCTTTTCCGGATTAAGTACCCTGATTAATCGCCACAGATTGTATTCATCATTAGTAACTTTCTGTGCCAGTCCCGTATCCCACACTACCATAACGCTCACACGGATGTTTCGTTCACTTGCCACCACAGACATCTAGCACCCGAGTTCAAACCCTGGTCGGGCTATGTCTGCGGGGTGTTTCATCTTTCACTTCGCCTCAATACATTTGATCGTTGCTCGGCCCATTTAACCAATGTGTACATGAAAGTTGTAAAATAACAGCATTTACACACACAAACACACACACACTTATCAATGCAAGAACTTAAACGAACAACTCTTACCAGGATATCAGTCAAATCATTTATTACAAAGAAATACATTTTTCGTTTTGAAAACAACTCCGAGCACTTCAGGTTGAGGAGCTGTTTTGGTTCTTCTTAAGGTTACACCAACCATTAACTGTCGGTTCAAGTACATCATTCATTTACATTTGACACGCATATGTGTTTCACAATATTTCGTGGGTGGTATGTGTATTCAGCAAACAGACACATCACGATGACCCACCTTATCAGTTATACAATTAAAATATGACCGTTATCAAATACTTCAGGATTACAATAACATCAAAGTTCTTGCGCGTTGAACTCCAAAAAAAGAAGTTATTTCAAACACGGTGACGAACAAAAACATGTCCGTACTACGCCTTTCTTCTCGTGAAATCGTGTATACATTCCTTTGGTCAGATGAGAATGATTAATTTAGTTATGTGATCGCGTTAACACAAACGTCATTACCACGTAGAGAACACGGTACACACGCTAAATCTGCTTATGATTACTGATCTGTTTCGGTGCAAAATTTAAATGGCGTGCAGCACACACCGCATACACACAACCATCGGATTACTTGCATAAATATGGACTACAAAAACCTGGCACAAACAAATACATTTTATTTTCACATTCTTTAAATGACGAATTGCATTAAACAAAGTGATATCTATCAAGATCAGTCTTCGATGGAAGTCTTCATGAAATATCGCTAAGTAAGACGATACTCAAACCGTTAACATAACCAGACCTCAGTGTGGGTCTAAATGAGCTTCGGGTAACGTTTGGTTTCTAGGCATTGAGATCACCACCGGGTAGCGTAATAAATTAGTATTGATCATTGTAAGCTATTCAGTTAGTATCGATCATTGTAAGCGAAGATGGGCCGTCCATGCTATCGATCTACGGCGTCGGTTAATTCAATGCCGTCAATATTAGGCGGACAGATAAACGTCTGAAAGACGGGAGTTAGCTGACAGCGTCAAGGAAAATAGGATTACGGTATAGCGAGATGACGCTGGAGTAGAATAGAAGGTAAGTGTATTCGGTTTTATACAAGCTTTCTCCGCTGCCATCTGGCCCTTCGGTTACTTCCCGTCGTCTGGATCTGGATATCTGCAGTTTAAAGATACAGATTGCACATTTATATATAATATAGATAGGAAAGGTGATAGAAGCTTTAAAAGCGTAGTTCATGTGTGTGTGTGTGGGGGGGGGGGGTTATATATAGACAAATTGTTCGATTCACACTTGAAGTTAGCGAGCGAGGGAGTGAGTGATTAATTTCACATTGGCTACTCCTAGGATAAAAAGCTGAGAGCGAACTATATGAATGGATATTAACCAAACATTCCACAAACTCGGCTAACACTGGGATTTGAACTACGAGCTAGAGATCTACGTCGTAGTGGGCTTCATCAACTGCGCTAAATAATTGGAAGATGGTTAGCTATCGTCTTTTTCATTTGATGGTTATTTTCATCCGAAAATGGCATTTGCGTTCAAGTACAACATGTACAAACATGTGCATGCACAAACACCTCATTCTGTTTAATTTTAACAGTTACTAATATATTGTCAACCGGAGTAACATTACAACGTCATGTGCAAACACATCTCTAGATAATCAATCTATCATCAAACCTACTACTTCCGAGGCTTGGCGCCTCCTCCGGATTCGGTTATTTAGAATTGGCTCTAAAGTCTACTTCATGTGCCAACTGGCGATTACAAGGAAGCAACAATGGATTAAAAGTGATAAGAGTACTGCGCTGCAAGCCGCTAGTTAATTCATATCTGGGTTTGTGAGCTCTTTCTCCAGTGAATCTCCCCATCTTCCAGGTGTGATCAGGGCCGAAACTAAACAAACCAGTCACATACTCACTCACGAGGTTTGGCATCATACTCACCGTGGGCGCCTGTCGAAGAGGTTATCAGGCGTAACAATCGTGGCGTAGATCCAGTCTAAAAATGCTTGCACCTTGGCGTAAACGGAGGGATACGTACTGCAAGAACTCGACCCCCACGAAGAAAGCCCTGCTAACTTCCATACGCCATCTGATACGTCGTAGCACTGAAGAGGACTGCCGCTGTCACCCTATAATAAACATTGCACCAAGTGAAAATATACTGGCACTGGTCCCTTCCATTTAGTCTGGACAATAATTAACAGCTTGGAGACATTTAGTACTTTTTAAATTGGTTAATCGGTGTCTTTGGTAAGATCTATTCATTAATTATCAAGAACGGCATCAATTTACAGCTTGTTTTTTGTTCGCTTATTGGGTTGCATCTATAAAAACTTTAACAAGTTTCAGTTTAATTATGTATTTACATTTTAGCTGCTCTGACAGCGGAATAGCTATGGCTTAGAACAAAGTCACCCAATATATATATATATTGATATATAAGTAAAAGTATATTATAATCAAACAAGTGGAAAATATTCGCTATACATGACAGCAAATGTAAATAGAATTTCTGAATATTGTATATAAGCATATATATATATATATATATATATATATCAGAGTATGGATAGTTAATAAGTAAAGAAATCAATCAAATATATTATTAATTATTGATCGGAAGAAGAAAAACGCATACACTGGCTGTTATATAAACTGTAATAATTGGGAATAAATATACTTGAATAAAATAAAACTGATAATTGTTTGTCTATTAGAACGTACTCTCATCCATTTCCGGTTGACGATAGTTTGTTTATATGTAAATTGACAATCAGGGGAAATCTCTTGCGTGTAACATCACTTTCGAAAATAAGCACCACTCACGCTTTCCAGTTAGTACAAATGCTAATCAATTTGACGTGGTTTATTAAAACATAAACACGATCGACAGGAATTTTTTGTTCTTCTTAATAGCAGGGATACTTATAAATCTGGTTCGCGGGATCAGCGGTGACTTTTATTTCTTGGTTGATACTCACGAAGCAGGCGCTTATGTCACCGTTGACGCCTTCGTCAATGCAAAGATTAGTGTGAGCGATTTCAACCGGCATGAATCCTTGATCCCATCGTCTTTGGCATTCCACGGAAGATATTACATTTACTCGCTTTTGCCTCAGAATTGTACTCAGCATAGTGGAACCTGATTCTGAAACGAACGATCCTTAATTGTTCAGCGGTGAAACCATAAAAGGTGGTATTACTGCTTTCCGTTAAACTTTCATATCACGAATTACTGTATTCGATAAGTGTCTTTATTGATAGGTATGATTAACCAATATTTATCAGGTAAATTTCGTATGAATAATCAAAATAATGGCTATTGGGGTAACTGACTTAATTCTTTCAGCAAGTACTTACATGGATTTCGTCAGATTTAGTTTGAGATAAAATACACTTTGAGGGTGTTAAGATTAGCTGAATTTACCAACAATATAAATTACACACACACACACACACACACACCCGCACGACTGTAGGTGATTCGTATCTTGATTTTGCTTGGCGGCTTAGGGACTGGTGAGACATTATACATGTCTCAGCAAGAAAAGTCGCCACTCTGGATTCACTCCCTGAAGAAACGTCCAGAGTTTGAATTCACGGTTCGAGATTCTCTGTGCCTGTGCCTTATTATACACAGCTAAAACACACACACACACACACACACACACACACACACTATATATATATATATATATGTAATGGCTGAAACGGCAGTTATTTTATGTGGCTTAGCTACCTCAAATGAAGGCGACACCTATGGTCTGTAATTTACTGCTTGCCCACGGGAAAGGCGGAGAAAACCCTACTATAATGTCACAACTAGGATTCGAACCTGCGACCTCCTCCACAACATTACCATGCATAAGAAAGTCCCACGCTCTTACCAACTTAGCCATTGAGGGGGTTTATGAAATTTAAAATGGCTGGATTATATATATATATATATATATATATATATGTGTGTGAAGTTTTATTCTTCTTTTTGGGTTTACTCAACAATGGGCTAGTGTGTTTGTTTAGGTGAAATTAATGCTCAATGAATCTTTCTATTATTTAGAGATATAGTTATTTTTATTTAGAATTGTAAATATTATATTTCCTGCATATCGCTCTATTAATTACTTAGACCCAGTACTCCAAGCAGATTGAAATAGAATTTCTTGTGTCTCGTTGTCTACTTCGTTTTACTCGACGTTCACCTACAACCACATACATCGTCCGTATTTAACCTTTGTAGGTCACTCGTTGTCTACTTCGTTGTAGGTCACTCGGGCCATTTAGCCTGCCATGTGCACAAAAGTGGCCGTAAAACATCGATCATCAATCATCACCAATCGTCATCATCCGTATTTAACATTTATAGCCAATTTTCAGCATTTAGATACCGATATGGGACTGATCATAGGCCACTTTAGATTTAGTCTTGATTACATTACGAAATAGTTCTGGGAGTGCAAGTTAGTTTGGTCAAAGTTTAAGAGGAATCATAAATAGTTACCTGTAAAAAATGCATTATTCATCTACAAAATATATATTCAAAACACACATACACACATACACACACACACACACTATCCTTCTTTCTCGCTCACTCACCAGTGACGCCCCAACCAATGATGTAACAGTTGGGATTCAGTTCGAAGAGGTTGAACAACAGATTTGGCAAGGTCAGGATCTCTTCTGGACTGTTGGTGACGTTGGCGTCTCTTTCTAGCTTCAGAAGAGCAATGTCATACGTGCTTGTCTGGCGCAGCTCGAAGCCTGGATGCTGAAACAGAAAACGTTTCCTTGGATTAGGCCATGACTTCGTAAACAGACGAAATAGCACTTTAATGGTCTTAACACTGCTTGGTCTTAACACTGTACGTCGAAATACATAAAACCCAATTATGAAATCAAGAATGAGTGATTTACTGCTTTTTTAGCCTCGACTTGTTGTCATATATGGCCGACAGTAACGTTCTTGGTGGAAGAAAGATAACCACACCAACATATTTAAATATCGCATGAAACATCCCACAGATTCACACATCTGAAGCTTTAAAGCGCCCGAAAATGCCACTGAAATTTGGCAGATGATTAACAGGTTACATCATTCGAGTAATTCGTGTCTCTACGGTTGTAAATCTGAATACATGCGCACACTCACACGCACGCACGCATATATATATATATATATATATATATATATAATTTTAATGCTCTCAGTTAAAAAATCGTGGGTCATGTTGTCAGATTTCGTGGGGTAAAAGATTAATGTAGTGGAGGGGGCCCGAAGAAACTAAAAGCCTAGAAGCACGGCCATTGGTTAATACGGCCCTGTACGTCATCAATATAAAAACATTAGCGTATGTAGAGGATCCTGATTTAGAGATGACTGTAGTAGTATCAGTAGTAGTATTTGTTGTTGTTGAGTTATTAGCATCGGTGCTGGTCCCATCTGGGATATAAGGCCGAGTGGCGACTACCTACGAAATAAATCCTACAGACACAAGTATGAGCGAGTGTCGCTTCGGGTTTGGTTACGCCTGGAGCGCATGGCAAACGGACCACTCCCTTGGGGGGATGATACGATCCGCTGAAACACCTCACAAACACAGATAACACAGATTAGGGCCAATACATGTAGTTCTTCGGCGCACTGCTCTACTAACTAGGCAGTGGGATCACACTGACGAAGCGTCTACTCTTGGTCCATCGTTCCATGGACCAAACATATAAAAAGCGGACTTTATCCCTTGAACCTCGCACACAATTTCCTCGAAGCTCAAGGCATCCCCGTGGCCGAACTGGTAACACGACTAGCCACAGACCTGTAACACCGAGGTTCGAACCTCGGCCTAGTTCTGTTTGAAGGATGTTTGTCATTCATTTCGCCTCATTACCTTTGGAGCTCACTTGGTCCATTTAACTTGTTTAACGTGTGCATAAGAATGGCCGTAAAACGAGAACATGTCACCTTTTCATTACAGACTTTATTTTACTAATAGCATTAATTTATTATTATTATTATTATTATTATTATTATTATTATTACTACTAATTTTTTCTAAAAGCCGCCGATAAGGAATAACGCGGAAAGAATGTGTGAAATGTTAAGGTTTTATTTTTTTTTATTTATTTATTTATTTATTTATTTATTTATTTATGGTGGTTTAATTATTTGGGACGCCATTATCTGATTAAAGGGTGGGACAGAGCTCTGGAACGATCGTACAAATTGAACGACCCGCCACACTAACTCGTTAACCCCCCCCCCTCTCGGGTGTAGAGTTCATAGCTGACAAACATTGGTGCATAATCCAGATCAGAGATCTCCTCCCTTCACCTCTAACGGCGTGCACATTCACAACTATTTAGAAAACGAACCCAGGTACCCCTTATTTTGGGTTGACGACAACCACCACTCAGCCACGGGATAATCTACCAGTTACATTATCCATCACAAAAGTAAATTATTTTGTCTTGTTACCACTTTTGAGCAGATGAGGCATCTCCATAGCTTAGCTGGTAGTGTAGTCGGCCGAATACCTCTAGCCCATGCGTTCAAATCGCGAGAGCGCTGTGTCTGGAGCATGTTTTCATTTTTCACGATCTTTTCAAAAAGCCCGTACAGTGGATAAATGAATCCTCCAGTCCGTGGACCGATCGGAATTCGAACCGCGGGTACACGGAAGAAAAGGGGTACACTCGAACAAAGATGGCGTAATAACCTGATCGGATCAGATCGATAGTCTCTTACCACAATGATCTCCTCTACCAGGATCCTGTCCTTGTAATCGTTGGCCGTAAGATTCCAAGCTCCGATCAAGGCATATATCGAGCCCCTGTTTGTATATATATATATATATATATATATATATATATATATATATATATATATATATATATATATGAATAGTATGATGTCATATGTAGAATAAAATAAATTATTTCTCTGAAAAATGAAATGATATACCGATGTAAAGTGATAAAAATATGAATTAAAACCCGAGGTGGATTCAGAATAAAATCCCTGGGAGCACATTTTAGATGAATAGGTTCTGCACGCACAAGCGCGCGTGCGTAAATATTCATTATCTTTAACCCAAAACATCAGTTTGGGATAAATGAGGAATTACGGCTTCAGGTAGGTAATAATACTGTTTCTGTAGCATCGTCAGTGAAGAACTTAGGAGTACATTTTGATACATCCCTGACCATGGAGAGGCAAGTAAATGCAATATCCAAAGCCTGTTATTACCAAATTCGTAATATTGGTCATAAAAGAGAACATATAACACCAGTCTTGAACTCCCTGCATTGGCTTCCGTTTTATACATAGGTCGCAGTACAAGATTTTGATGTACACTTTTAAGCCACTTCAAGGGACTGCCCCTCAGTACTTAGAGGACAAGGTCTCTACGGTCTGAGTCTGGAGCATTCTTAGCCGTACCAACAACACGTGGAGTGAGATATGGTAATAGATGTTTCAGAAAGGCTGCTGCAACCTTATGGAATAATCTTCCAGTAACCATCAGAAAGTGCAAGACCACTGATACCTTCAAAAAGAAGATAAAAACTAATCTTTTTGTTTCAGCTTTTCCTAGCTGAATATATTGTGTATTTAGCTGGAAAGAATGATGTATTTTTAAAGATGTAAATCTGTTACATCCATATGAATTATTTATTGTCAAGCGCCTTAGAGTAACCTTCTTACAAGTTATATAGGGCGCTATATACATTTTGTATATTATTATATATTGGGAGGGGGGGGGGGTTTCTTGGTAGATCCGTTTACGACATACTCACGTAGCTGAGTACACACAATGCGCTGCCGTTATCACCCATCTCGGCCTGATGATCGTTGCTCCACAGACGAATCCTATGCCATACTGTTCACTCACCAGAGCTACCGACCACTCCCAGCGGCTCGGCAACGATATGTCCCCATCAATGATGTTAGCGCGCGGAATACTCCACTTCCCGGAAGATGGCGCCACGGGCTCGTGGGGGTCTACGGCCGCGCGCCGACGGCGCGGGAGGCGTCGATTTAGCCCGTCGACTTCCGGTTTGGCTTTCCTCGTGTCGGTGATGTTACTCGCGCGTTGCCGTTGGTGCTGTTGACCGCTGCGCCGCCGTTGTTGTTGTTGTTGTTCTTGCTGTGAATGCGTCAGCTCTTTGGGGTTTTCTTTAGATATCTGATTAACGAGCCCGTTTAAGACTTTCGACTTATCGCCCTCGGTCTCCCGATGGATCGCTGTTACTGAGCTCGGTACTCGACTTGGCTCCGCTGATGCCAATCCTGTTGAATAGGAGAAAGGAAATACATTAAAATAGGCCTCCGGGTTGATATTGGAACAATTGGATGTTTAAAAAAAAGAGGACGGCAACATGGGAACGCTCCGATAGCACGGTGACTAAAGCGTTGCGCTGTAAAGCTCCACGTCACGAGTTCGAATCCGTTCCATACGTCTGGCCCTGGGATGTTTCTCTAGTGTCCCGGGTGTGACAAGCACCGACGCGGAACAAACCAGTCGCTCGCTTGGCAACACGGCCGCAGCCACTTCTGATGGTGGGCAAATAAAGCGATGGAAATTTAGCTCGCTTCGGAGAGCAGATAAATAACAGACGAGTTGATGATGATACACGTCGGATATAAGTGATTACATCAGACAGGACAACAATTCTAAGCGTCATGTGTCCGTCAGGTCATTTGCACTTGTCGTCTTATCGTAGTACGTAAAGATTGTTTTATTTTTGTTGCTCGTTTTGCCACCATTACCTATTGTTTTCAAGGGTCTTTGATATATATATATATATATATCTGTCGGATTTGTTTCCTTAAAGGACACGGGAAAGGGTTTCCCAAATTAGTCCAAATGTCAGTGTTATTTATTAAAAACAATTTCAGTCAGAGATATAATTTATTTTTTTCCTAGAAATATAGTTACAGTGGTTTTAAAATTTGCTTAGCTAGGCATCTCACATCCCACAGCTTTAATCGAGAATATTCAGAAAACTTCGGAATGTGACGTCATGTTTGGCAAACAAAGACGTAAACACTCAACCTGGCTTTGTCTAACCTGTGTTACGTGTTCTATAGTGTCTTTGTTAAACGCATAAAATGGTGTATTGTGCCGCATATAATTGTGCAAATGGATCTGCCAGTGGATGGTGTATATCCATTTATTCCAGCAAAACAAGACTCGTTTGCGCGATTGACTGTGAAACATGAACAGAGTGAAGTATAAGCCAACTGGCCAACTTACCACTTCGAGGAACGTGTGTCTATTAGTTCGCCGCCTATGGCACGATCAGTTGGATACGACATGAAAAGTGTCAGGCTCACAGAAGATGCCATTCCAACCATATTCGACTAATTGGTTAATGCTAAGTCCAAACGAATAAGCAGTTTTATGGAAAAAACGGGTATATGTGAGCGATAATAGGGTAATATTGGGAGCAAACTATTGGACATTCACCAATTCACCCATTCGTGAATAAAGTAAAATTTCACTCATTCGCAAAAAAATTAAATTTGCATAGAGGCCTACTCAAATCTTCTTATGGCTGTTTATTGTAGACAATATTAAACTGTTAACCTAGTCTAGTGGGTGTTCCACCGGGGGCGGCAGATTCCGTCATAAGCCACACATGGAAAATCCCGTGCACCCACCGCGTTCCCGTGTACCGACAAATATCAGTTTATTTTAAATGACGTTATGTGATAGGAAGAGGGAAATATTCGCATTCAGGTCCAGTGTGTTGACTTAAGCTGAGATTCCATATACGCGATATGCGGCATGCGATATGCGGCATGCGGATACGGCAAAAATGGAACAGCATGTAAACAGACCAGCGCTTTGGCTTTGGCTTTGTTATTCGAGGAGAATCCCCAGGCTGTCGCTTATTGGGCACAGCCTCTATGTTGGAGTGGCTGAGAAACCTCCTCCCCCACCACTCACAGGGCAGCAGTACGGAAAGGCGGAATCGAAAGATTGTCACTGCCAGAGTGTTTTACGTCCTCAGGGGGTTTTTAACGTCCCCCTTTATTTTAAATAATTCAGTGGAGACGGCGGCGCCATTTAACGTGGTCATCCACCTACGATGTTGTGAGCCGAGAAATTAATCCCTGGAAAAGTTTTGACCTCTTACGGGGTTCGAACCTGTGACCATTGGGACCAAGTGCCGGGTGCTTAACCGCTAGGCCACCGGAGCTCACTAGGATTATTGTCCCATACCTGTTGTGTTTATGGCTTGTTACTCCCAAGTAGGCGCTCCCGTGTCATATGTCCCATAAAGATCATAGGTATGGGACAGAATCTAACCCTCAAGCTGGAGATTGGTAACCACTGCGCTATCGGAGTGGTTACCAATCTCCAGGTTGTGGACATATGACTCATACCTGTGACGTTTATGGGATCTTTCACCAAGTAGGCTCTCCCCTGCCATACGTCCCTGATCTAACCAGCATTGAGGTGAAACAAACCACCAACACACATCTTCATGATGTCCACACATCGTGCTTGTTGTTTTGAAATTTCAAGCTCAAGGTTATGTTATGGTGTCTAACTCGACCAGTTAAAGTATCTCGTTTCATCCATCACATGGTGATGATGATGATGATGATGATGATGATGATTGATTGATTGATGTTTACGGCCACCTTTGTTCACATGGTAAGCGACCTCCAAAGGCAATGAAGCGAAGTCGAAGTTTAAACACCCTTCATATACGCCCATGCTGAGATTCGAACTCAGGTGGTAGTGATCTGTGGTCTAACGCGTTACCAATAAGACCACGGAGTCGACCTCATCGTCCAGCACCTGGCTCAATCTATTTATATGTAAATCACTGGCCAAAAAAATTGAACGTCAACGGATAAAGGAATAATTGCCCGGTATTCCAGATCATGATATCAAATCTTATTGCTAACTTTGTCTGTGATATATTTCATTCTTCAGTGAAAATGCTTCAGCCTGTAAAAAGCCGAAGACTAACCAAAACACACGTTAAACATTAATAATCGATCGTCATTGTCTAAGATGGAAAAATGTTGCTTCAAGTAATTAACTAACTAACAATTTTTGTTTGATTGAACCTTTAATTAAACTATATATTTCTATAAATAAAATGGCAATAACTTAATTGAATTTAAACTTTTATTGCGCTTATTTTCGGTTAGACGAATTCTAAGACGCTACACAATCAGGCCAGATACCTATGGCATATTCTTTGGCCGGAAAAAGTTTGTGATCAAAAGAACAGGCCGGTCGGGTGGAGAAGCTTAACGTGGATATGCATCCCGAAAAATATGTATCTTTAGCCTTTGTCCGAAACATGATACTGTTGGGGGCAGAACGAATTTCGTGGGATAGGGAATTCCACAATAAAGTTGTGAAAGTGTACTTTTGATTTGTTTAAGCTAGGTTTGTACACAGGAACGTGAAGGTGTAGGTCGTCAGGGCTGCCGCGCCTTGTGTTGACTTGGCAGGTGTTGCGAATCAAATGAGGACTGAGGTATGCGGGGACATCGGTGCGTAGAAATTTGTAAATAAGAGATACTGTTTTCCTGACGGACAGCCAATGTAGTTATCTAAGAACAGGAGTAATTTGGGAGAACTTGACAATGCGGGCCAAGGAATTTTGGACACATTGCAGTTTTTTAAGATCGCGACAGGATAAACAGTATATTACGCACATGCGTATGCACGCAAACACACACCGACACACACACACACACCGACACACACACACACCGACACACACACACACACACCGACACACACACACACTCACTCACTCACACACACACACACACTCACACACACACACACACACACATATATATATATATATATATATATATATATATCAAAACACACACACACACACATTGTATTTACATTAGTATTAGTGGGGTGACGCATTTATCATATACGAATAGCAGATGATCTGAGTCCCACTAACTGACGAGTAGCCCAGGCTTACTATCAATGTATAGGTTTATATATATATATATACAGGTTTGCGTTGTGTGTGTGTGTGTGTGCTTTGTATATGCATATGTATGCACGCGCGCGCGGACCCATCCACACTAGTCATTTCTCGGACATGTAGCCAAAGGCTTACTTCCTAGTGAAATTTGTTGTTGAGGTTGAAGCCTTTTATTGACGGATGAAACACTCCACAGATACGGTTAATTCTGGTATTCCATCCGGTGAAGTCAACAACGTACTGAGCTACAAGTTACAGTGAGGTAGTGGTCAATATGTACAGCGCGTAACTAAGTGATCTTAACATAACTGTTGGTAATATTGGATACAACTTCTTAATTATAAATCTTTAAATTTAATCAAATTTCATAATGTTCTAATTAGTATGATAACAGTTTGACCGTAATTTTGGCGAAAAGCCTTAAAGGAATCGTTCAGATGATGATGATTATTGATGTTTTACGGCCACTTTTGTGCACATGGTAAGCTAAATGGGCCGAACGACCTCCAAGGTAATGAAGCGAAGTCAAAGATGAAACAACCTTCAGATATGCCGACGCCGAGATTCAAACTCGGGTGGTAGTGATCTGTGGTCCAGCACGCTACCGCTAGACCACTGGGGCGCCCGAAGGGAACCGTTCACTCTCAGATGATATGATTAAAATGTGTAATACCTTTAAAGATAACCCAAAGCCACAATATAATAATCACGAACTCTACCTGGCACGATAGATATAATGAAATAACCCTAATTACTGGAGGGTAGCCATTACGGCTTCCTCAAATGCCAGATTGTATGATGGAAAGGATAAAAAGGATAACGTGTTCCGACCTCAGATGGCACATGGATGGTGTGGCCAACGCGATCCTGGTCAAGTCAGGTCAGAGAAGCTCTGGCTTAGCCATCCTCGTGAGCTTACCCGTCCCCGTGCTCTACCGTACTACTATTAGCTGAAGACGTTCTCGGTTCGTTGACATAAATATGACAACTCGGTAGATGCTTCTTTGTTAGAAAGGTGTAAAATACTGGTGTTAAGGAACTTTAGTATATAGTTTTCTTTAGCCATTTCGGTAACATATGAGACTGTTTGCACCAAATATACTGTAATAATGATAAATACGCTTTTGTTCCGAAAATGCATGTTTGATTGTCACCTGCTTACATTTTTATAACCGGATAATGCAAACCGCTTGTGGTAAGTGACGTCAGATTTGAAGAGCATCAGGTCTGTGTCTGGCTTCAAAATGACGGCGCTCACGGACCACTAACAGTCAGTAAACCAGGACTTTAAAAAGGATTATTTAAAATGTGGTTGATCCTGTTTATATGTCGACAGTATTTATAATGTATGTCAGCATGTTTGTACTGATGGTGAACTGTTCCTTTAAAACGTAAGTACACGGTTAAATCCTAATCAAGTATAATAAAAATAAAATTTACTTGACATAAAACAGTCATTACCGAACACGATGATGACAGCGATCCACGATATACTGAGCCAGTGCCGTGGTAACATTTCGCTTCGTTTTCCAATCCAATCCAATCGCCTCTTGTCAAATGCCCTGTCACGCCGCTTGCTGGTGATGCGTTCGTCGTTATCTGATAAACTGGTGATTAGGAGGCCAAGCCAGCGCCATATTTATCGCCAATCTCATCTCGAGCTGTGTGGGAGGCCGCTCGTTTGTCATGGTGATGACCACGAAAGGGGGCGTCACTCCTGGGGGTCACTTGGCTTTGACGCGATATTTTAGGCACGCGAGTACGATAGACGAGGGGGGCCGTTTTGTGATTGTGCCTGCCCGGTGGCGCCCTCTGAGATCCGTTGGCGCTCAAACAAACACGTAATAATATCGCAGCGATAAATGTTTACACTTGTAAACAAACAAATCAAGTCCGCTATCATTAGAGGACTTGATCTCAAGTTACTATTAAGACTTTCCTGGATGCAAGCAAGTGTTATGTGATGATTCGGCAGTCGAGAAACTAAGAGACCAATGTCCCACAGGGTCATAGACCCATGCAGGTGAGTGTATCCCAAAGGTACTTCGAGATTAATCATGATGCAATTAACGCTCCTATCTAATTAGATAAGCCTTATTAGTGGCTGACTAGTTCGAATATAGTAACAGAATATTACCTGGATTTGACGACAAATGCAGTTTGTCAATTAGCATATTCGAATAATCCGAATGTTGCTAATGCAACTGAATTCAAGTGATTTAAATATCGTATCAGGCACTGAATGATGTAATTTTAACATTCTAAAACTGTTCCAAACTAATAGTAATATGTAAAATTTACAATTTTTTTATTTACAGGAGTAAAACATCTACCCATGAAACTTCTAATTTACCAACAATAACAACAACGCAATTTGAATGTCGACTGTCCATTTAGCCGATCCTGAACAAATGCGTTTATCTTAAATTTATTGACTGACCTAATTATATTGATTTCATTTTGAGTCATAGAAGAATATATCCAGACACAAATGGTATTTAATAATTAGAGTTACTATGTTTTGTCACTTGTTTCTTTCTGAAATCCTTATTCAGGTGGCAACTCTTCAAGTATTTTTCTAAATACAACCCCCCCCTCTCTCGACAATTCTTTGGCCTGTGTGGTATTATTAACGATTTGACCTAATATTTGTTTACGTCATGGTTTTGACGAGATAATGACACTTTCCCATTAAATATACATTTGACGTTGTTTGTTTGTAAGTATTACTTCGTGACTTTGTTCTGTTCCGTTTTCGCTAGCACACACACACACACACACACACAGAGAGAGAGAGAGAGAGAGAGAGAGAGAGATGCACACACACTGATACCGATTAAACATGATAATCTTCGGATTATATCTTTCTACCAAGTCACTAGGTACGAAATAAGAACAAACACTCACCAGTAACGACAATACACTCTATAGTGGCCCATGCAGTCGGTATTAAGGAGATTTAATCAATAATATATATATATATATATATATATACCATGTATATTTATTATATATAATTTGTTTGTGATATCAATCAAAATGTCATATTTATCATAATACTGATGTTATAGGATTGGTTTCTATCAGATGGTAGTTAACATTCTTGTCACACCCACACATTTTTTGGATCACATTATAGATGTCCCCCTGCTCTGGTGGTGCAGTTGATGGCGTACTGACTAACATATTTTCGGGTCTTCAGGTCGAATCGCAGTGTTAGCCGGGTTTGTCGAATTCCTGAAAGGCTTCAGCAGGATAATCTAATTTCCCGTGGAGTAGCTCCTCGACCATGCGTCTAAGCTGAGTGACTCACTCACTCACTCACTCACTCACTCACTCACTCACTCACTCACTCACTCGCTCGCTTATTAGCTCACTCAATTTATCAGTCATTTACAGTCATTCTTCGACGATGACCCGTACAATAGATGGAGACGAAAATGATGCTAATGGTGCTGCTGTTTCTGGTGGTGACTCATGTATTCAGGGTATTATGAAAACCGACCTCTCCTTTGGTCCTGAAAATTGTTACGTCGGATGAGAAACCCTTTCACATATACAGGTAAGAATCGAATTTGTGTTCGTCCGAGGTTAAACACTCTACTGATTGGCCACACAGATAAGACCAGTCACGTGAATGTTATCCGTCGTCAAAATTAGAACGTAGTATTTTGGTTACGATATTTTAGCCATCTCTGTATTTATATCCCAATTCTACACAACGTTCTCTCGTATTTCCAGTTGGTATCTTTTTTATCGACCAGTTTCCATGTTTTAAGTATAACCGAACCGACTTTTCCCACCAAAACCTCGGGTGGTATCGGTGGCCCAGTGGACAGAGCGACCTTCTGCAAATCTTCAGCTTTCCGGTTCTAATCCGGCTCCTACCCATGCTTGGGAGGTTTACTTCTATAAGCAGACACTCTTCAACTATATGTCCCAGGTGTGACCAACGTCAAGGCTACACAACTCAACTCCACAAAAACCTCCGTTTTCTGTATTTAAGCAAGAGCCGTCGTGGTTAGGGTTCGAATCTCAGTCATAACTGGATTGCTGAGGAGTTTCCAAGAGATTTGCTAGGGACGCCTCCGTGGTCTAACGGTAGCGTGTGGGACCACAGATCACTACCATCCGTCTTCGAATCTCAGCGTGGGCATATCTGAAGGGTGTTTCATCTTTGACTTCGCTTCGTTACCTTTGGAGGTCGCTCGGCCCATTTAGCCTACCACGTGCACGAAGGTGGCCGTAAAACATAAATTATCATCATCATCATCGCCAAGAGATTTGCTCCTCGGTCATAGATCTCTGGTGTGACTCACGCAGATACTCTATACGTAAACACTCCCGATATTTGTCTCTCTGTATTTGTAACAAACATACATTGTCTGCTAATATAATTGTTTGTCTTGCCTCCTAATTTCTTTGTTAAATATTTTGAATACGTTGTACAGTTCTTTTAAACCGTTTGTATTAAGTTCGATTGTATTTAAAAAATGTCTAAGTAATCAAATATCGAAATAGTTACATCAGTCATAAATTTGGACTATTTACCACAACGAAAGAAAATATTTAATATCCTCTTTAACCTATAAATTCGTAAAACTGACGTCAAAGTACTTGAAAGAATGTTTCGTCAATCGCTGGCTATTGGTATTGAAACTGAAGCCTGACATTTAGATCACTAAATGTCACCTCTTGTTTAATTCTTGCCAATTTGTTTATTCAGCGTTAAAGCCCCGAGGAGGCCATCTTTTGATTAAAATAGTCATACCAAAAATTATTATTATATCATTTACAATTATCTAACAATTGTAACGAAATCTTCGACGTTTACACACACATACAGCCTGAGAAACTTGATCACATCCTCAAGGACGTGGAATCAAACCCGGTGACAAGACTAAACGATGTTTCATCAATCACTTCACCTCATTATCGTCCAATTTTGCTTGGTCCATTTAAGTCAATAATTTATTCAGAAGTGGCAGGAAAACAACAAAAAACCTCAGCGAAGAGTCTTGGCTGAGATATTTGTTGTTTTAGGTTTTTTGTTTCTAGTCTTCGACGAAGACTACACCAATTACAACAACAACAACAAGAAGAAACATGGCACTAATAAGCATGGATCGTAAACGTATTATATCAACGTTGCAACGGATGACACATAAGCAATACTTTAAGGGGTGTAGAAATATTTATCTTTTATATCCCTGTTCATCACCTTCGTGTCGCCCTTTTTCTTTCTTTTAATAAACGCCACTGCGGTTATAGTGGTCTTCTTCTTTGGTCTTATAATGTTTTTGGTCTTATCATTTTGTCTAATTATCCACGATCATTATCTACCACCTGATAGTCAGCGATATCGCGAAATAAATATCACATTGATAAGCTTTATGGTGACTAACGCCATCAAGTGACAGGTACAATAAATGGTCGGATAAGATATGTGACGGTAACAGCCGAAAATAACTACCATTACCATTATTGTCTAGCTGCGTTGAGTAGTACACAAAATATTAACACATTTAGTAGAAATATACACAGATTAATATAATTAACAGACCCTATGTTTTACTAATAACACTTAGAATAATAATAATAATAATAATAATAATAATAATAATAATGTATATTTTAACGCAGGAGCCATTCAAAGGTATCATACAGTGATACCCCAAATAATATGTCTGTCAAAAAAGGGATTTGAATAATAATCATTATTTATCTGTAAAAGCAAACTTGAACAGGTTTGTTTTCAGAAAAGATTTAAACCTTTCAAGAGACGATGCATTTCAAATATGCATCGGCAACCTATTCCACAAAGTGTGGGTCTGTAACAATAAACGCATAATCTTCACATGACCTGAGCCGAGACATGGACACCTGCAATAGTATTTGACTGGATGACCCGAATTTACATGTACTCAGATGTCATGTAATTAATAGATTTATGAGTTGTTAGTAAAATCGAGAATTGGATTTGCTATCTAACATGTAGGCAATATAGGTTTTGGAGAAAGGTGGTGATATGATCGTATTTTCGGGTATCTGTCTCTATTCTGAATTCGCGAAGAGGGTTAATGTTATAATAAGATATGTCGTATAGCATGGAGTTACAATAGTCTATACGAGATGTAACAAAGGCATGGACTACAGTTACAAGTGATCCTTAAGAAAATAAGCACACCACAACCTATAACCCTATTGACTATATTTCTTTACAAAGTCCTGTTTAATTTCTGACGGATTTTCTTCCGGATCACTTCCCCGGCGAATAACCTACTGATGGCCAACCTAAGTTTTCGCCGCCGAGCATTCGTCTGACGAAGGTCGCGCGTAGAGAATTTAATTCTGATCTGTAGGGTAACTGTCACCTTCCACGATTAGCTCAATAATGAAAACAAAAAGACTATTCCAACCGACACGTTCAGTGAATCCTGTTTTTCTTTTTTCGGTCCAAAGGCTATGTATTAAAAATACGATAACTCTGTGGACATTCCTAGAAAATAAAGTCCCTTTGTTTGAATACAATAGACATGGTATGTTATATAAATGAAGCTTTTTTTTAATTTAAAGTAATTTTTAGCCTAGGGGACTCCCTGATTAAAAATTGAGTCCTTTTTTCTAAATTTTTGCCAGTTTTAGTATAAAAAGACCCCCCTTCATATAGCATAGCTGGTAGCAGAGTG
>JAODUP010001085.1:0-113810 GCA_025642065.1 Paralvinella palmiformis | reverse complement strand
ATCGGCTCGCATCAGTGTCAGTGACGGGAGCGTAGGTGTAATTACTATGGCTAGTGTTTAATAAAGATATTAGATTAAGTCGATTAATAGGCATTATAATTTATAATCAGATTCAAAAGAAAGTCTGAAAACAGCCAAGGAACTATTATTTTCCAGGATATTTCCAGGACTAAAGTATACCAGGTTTAAAGTTAATAAATCAAAATACATGAGAAAAGGGATATTATATTTATTCAATAAATGCATGATCAATTATTAACATGTTGTGGTACAGCCTCCCGCTCACCACTCAAGCTGTCTGATTCACCAACTTTTATTTAAATTTAAACTAACATGGGATATCAACACCATGTACCGGTACTCTTTTTTTCTACAGGTATCCTATTTATTAACGGTTTTTGTTTGTTCTAAGTAGATTTGTTTCAAAGGCAGTTTTTTTTCCAGGAGATTTCCACGTAGGAGCCCTGATTATTTGTAAAGCTGCACGGCTGTTCTATCTTCAACTTCTTTGACTTTCGTTTGTACCTCTTCAAAACTATCAAAAGTATCTCCTACCTTCAACCCAAATGTAACTACTACGTGCTCGACCGCCATATTTGAGCGGAAGTAAGAGCCAACGATGAATAATTAGCACATGCGCATTGAATTTTCGGACCTATAACGCTGAGGTACAGGGTTCCGATACGTAACCAATTCGTTTTATATATGCTTGGAGAGCTTTATAGTAATTTCGGACATGCTATATATTTTATTTTATTCCTTGTGTGTTCTATTACCTGTAACCATAGTCAATAGACCGATACAGTCGAAATGCGTTGCATCGGTTACCAACTGCGGTCTCGTGTTAGAAACAGCTATGGCGCACACTGTTAATAGGGGATGGCAACTTTTCACTAACGGTAAATACTGGAAATGTTTCAGAAAATTATTTCATATTACACGGAGACTGAGACTAGTATTTCAGCTGAACGATTGCAAACATATTCTATGTGTAGACTACGATTCGAATGCCCTTATTCCTCATCTTTCTAATATTAATATCCACTTCCTGCCTCCCACTACCATCAGTCATCTGCAGCCTTTAGATGCCGGCATAATAAACAGTTTCAAAGCTCACTACAGTAAACATTAACTCAGATATTTCGTCGATCAAATAGGTAGACAAAGTTCGCATGCTACCAACATCGGCGACGCTATACGCTACACAGAACAGTCATGGGGCAAGGTTACCCCCACTACCATAACGAACTGGTGGACGTACACTGGTATCGGGTCAGTAGCGACGATGGTTCCTGGAGATGATTCAGAGGATGACATCCCACTCTCACAACTGATTCAGTTGGTAGTGATTGCACTTGTTATTGATCCAATTATCGCCATGTCAGCATGATGGACAGTAATGCTAAGGCATGACCCCATTTTATCGCAGGTTATAGATTAACCAGATACCACCACTACCGAGACTGACAGTGAGGCTGATGAGACTGACACTATTTCAGAGCATACGCCTTCCAACGGTGATGTGAATGGTGCACTTGCTGTAATACTTCGCACTACAGAGAGAACCCAAAGAATGACTGAGGAGGGCTTGACACACCATATGAGAGGACAACAATATAGATTCTAGATTATAAATAGCAAAGCTAATAGACTTAAACATGTTGTAATAACGACATAACTTTCTTACATTGGTGTAATAAGGAATCTGGGTCGAAATAGATTAGATGTCTGGCACGGGCAATGTGTGTTTTAGGATACATATAGAGAGGCAACAGGCACAGAGCATCAAAATATCTAAACATCCTTTGAGACATATGCCTCCATAAATCTAAATCTAAATAATACTATACATACATCAATTTAATATAAAATATTCTACACCTCCACATATCTAAACATGTATGCGTATAATCTATGCATGTGTCTGTGGTACTCATTACCCCGTGGAGCCCAGCTAATTCGCTTTCCGTACGCCACAAATATATAACGTAATATAAAGTGGCAACGTGCATGTCGGTGCTATGAAATCTTAGGACCAAAATTTAAAACATTTTTTTGCCTTAAACAGATACGATATAATTGTTTTTCATTTGCTGAAATTAACAAAATAATCTTTTTGCCATATTCACATTTTTAGGCCTAGCTAATCTGTTTTTCGTACGCGAAAAATATATCTCACCCACAGAGAAGTGGCTACATGCAGGCTGCGTGAAAAGTGGAAGCAAGTACAGAAATACCATTTGACACTACGTGTGCCTGTGGTTCACCGGTGAGCTATGACACACATAAGATCAGTACTTTGACACTCAGATGCTGACCCCAGCTTTATTCTCCCAAATCTATGCTTGAGATGATCTTGGCAGATCAACCCAATAGAAGGCATTAAGTGAAGACACGCTGTGGTAAATTAGATGGATTTGGGGATGATCTTTTCTATACATTTAGGGAACCATTGAGTTAATGTTAAGCACGCGAATAACACAAAACTCATAACTATATCAAACACATAGACAAATGTGCGAAGCTTTTTATAGACCCTCGGCGCGTCAACCAACATGCAGTTCGTTGAATACGTGATTAAATGTACACTACCTACATATGGAAGCAGTGAAGTGATTTAGCTAAAAAAACAAAGTAGCAATACTGCACAATGAATTATTGCTGGACTAGAACGAACTATTGCCTCAATCCTGAGTAAGTACTGTGATTTACTCAAATATAACAGCTAATGCTCATACGTTTCCGTTCATCACCCATATTCACCCACGTCTAATTTACCATCTCTAATTATATGAGCTAGGTGTATTGGGATCTAAATAAAAGCAGCTTTCCGCTTGATCTATTTGTCCTATAATCGAGAACAGCGGATTTTGGGCTGATCTCAGATTCTGTGAATGATATGTCGTGATAATAATAGCTATACGTTCAACACTATTCCTTTATGTTTGTAACGCCCACAGGATTATAAATCCACCAAACAGCATTGCATGAATTAATAGATAGTTTGTCAGACCACATAAGAGGACAGCAATACAGATTCGACATTATATATAGCAGAGTCGAACATGTTTTAATGACGATATAACTTTAATATATTAGTGAATCTGGATCGAAACAGGTCTGATGTCTGAAACGGGCAATGTGTGTTTTAGGATATATATATATATATATATATATATATATATACAGTGGTGCTGGCTCAGACCATCAACATGTAAACATTCTTTGAGACCTATGCCTCCATAAATCTATACCTAATTATAACTATACATTCATAATTCTAAATATAAAATATTCTTCACCTCCACCTAACTATATATACGTAGACCTACACACGTGTTCGGACTACTCATCAGCTTGTGGGATTCAGCTAATCCGCTTTTCGTATGCGACAAATATGTCACCCCACAGGTAAGTGGCTACATTAATCGTTATTTTCAGTAAATAGTACCTAATTGAACAAACCCTGATATAATCCATACATATATGTGTTATCGCAGACAGTCAAACAGACATACATGCTGGAATTCAGGAAGGCATCTAGTATAAACTAGCGAGTATAGACGAACATACATTTAGATACAAATTCATGCACACAAAAGGGAAAACTAACACCCTTGTAAGCCGAATAAATATTTATTTAGACCCTTACACCCTTGTGTGTGTATATGTGTGTATGTATGTATGCGTGAGTGTTTTCGTGTATGTGTATGTATGTAAGTGTGTGTATATGTATGTGAGAAAACATATTAAATACAGTGTACATGATATGAGTTGGGTTCAAGGCAAAATGCTATATATTGTCATAACAAGAACTTGATCTAAATCTAAAGACTTATTATATCAATACAATCGTCATCTAACCTGTTGGTTATGCCAGGACAATTTTAGATTCTAGTTCAGCTACCACTGAATTTTGTGCAGTACACTTGTCTCTCTTATACTGACACCAACCAAACTGTTTTGTTCTTCCAGACAGAGCTTTTCCTTCATCTGGCGAATGTTGACAATTATTATTCAGATATGCCACCACTTTACAGCTTTTGCTCTCTATACACTTCTTTAGGCAGTCTTCACCATTTGTTGCTTTCACTGTTGTAAACGTATTAGCAACCGTCATCGCGAATTCACCGATGTATAAGAAGGAACAAGCTGAAATTGTTTTAATATTTAAATTACTATAACATAGTCCGGGTACACTCAAACGTATCCAATCAGAACACAAACGCTTAAGCAGTTTCAATAAATAACATCACGTGATCGTTTTAAATGCACGCAGGAAAAGGATTAATATCATATGAAAAGATATACACTGATTTTATATTGAATGAATGAGTTGTTAATTATGAATGAGTGAGTAAGTGAGATGGTCAATCAGTCAATCAGATGGTCTCTCTGTCAGTGTGTGAGCGAGCGAGTGCGCAAGCGATGAGTGAGTGAGTTAGTGATTGAATGGATGAGTGCGTAAACGAGTAAGTGAACAAGTAAGCGAGCTAGTGAGTGAGTGAGTGAGTGAGTGATAGATTATTCTTGATGAATAACTCTGCTGCGACAGACAACAACTACATTCGATTATACCAACCATGCCTTTAATGAATCAGGATGACGCAGAATTTACAACGCTGTGTTGTTTCAGGAGAAGTAAATTTCAATCTTGTACATGTTACCACAAAAAGTACTAATGGCGCGCTACGAGTCAGACAATCACCCCGGTTACAAGTACAGGCTTGATGAACGTGGTCTATAACGCGCAAGGGTGATATTCATGTACACGCCATACACGCACACACACACACCGACACACACAACGCAGCTGATTATTCCATACCCGTTTGTTTGTCTGTTCTCTATAAACAAACCTTTCTATAACTTACTTGCGCCTGTTTTCGTTACACATGACCTTCTATATTCCCAATGCCTACTGTTTGGTTGGGCCATCAAGGGTTCGTAAGCTGAGTATAAATAACAGACCGGTAGGGTTCCTAGAATGGAGCTATCAAACGTAATACAGCCTTCTTCAAGTAAACACTTTTTTGTACAGAAGGTAGTTGGATCCTTATTAAAGTAGAAAACTGGCCTAGGTCTGTTGACTATTCTCATTCCTGTTGTTATTTTCCACCCATTAATGGTGCACATATCTACAAGTATATATATATATATATATATATATATATACCACACACACACACACACACACACACACACACATACATACACACACACACACACACACACACACACACATATATATATATATATATATATATATATATATATATATATATATATATATGGATAATTTAATTGTCTCTAATTTTGTTTCTAATTTCATACATGTTTGAAGAAAATATAATTAAAAACGATTCGTGAAATTAATTTAAATTTTGTATCTTCGACTTACCTCTACTTGATGGCTGTAAATCTCTAGACGTTAATGTTAAAAAATTGACTTGAGTTGGAGTATTAATTGGTGGATATGAGGTGGGTAATATTGTGTTAGTTGGTGTTTTAGCTAGTTCGTTAGACAATGTTTTTGTCGGTTCAGTCTTTGGGTTAGTTTCTGGACCGCAATTGACTTTCTTGTATTGACTCCAACTAGGGTCTTTCGTCCTTCCACCAATGGCTGACTTTTCAGTTGGTGAATGTTGACATTTCGAACCCATGTAAGAGGCTAACTTACAGGTATTGCTGTCGGCACATTTCTCTAAACATTCATTACCATAACCAGCACTTACTGGTGTAAATGATGCTGATTCAGGCATACGATATTCACCGATGTACAAGAAGGAACAATCTGAATAATGAAAAGGAAATATTTCTTGAATTATTAGAATGCAGCACTGATAACAAGAAAATCTAACAACAATGATAGTTATGTTGTTGTTGTTATTGTTGTTGATATTGATGAAGTAGTTTTTGTTATTTGATTTAGTTCGTTATGCATCATGTCATAGGTCTTGAAAAAAATATGAAATGACGAACTCTTTAATGACTGTTACTAGTCATTGACAATGACGTATACAATTTGTTAGATGAATGTAATATAATTAGGTGGCTTTATTTTGCTTACGCGCGCGCGTACACACACACACACACACACACACACACGCACACATACACACACATGCATACACGCAGAGATAGAGAGCTGGATTACTTTTGCCTGTTAATGAGGTACACCATCGACGTCTTTCCCAATGGTCGCCGCCTACCATATCGTCTAATGGTCCATACTGGTTAGAAAAGCGACAGGTGGTATATTCACCCATATCAACTTCATCGAAGGTAACACAGTTTGACTCAGCAGTACATTTCGGTTTACAGAAATTCTCAACATTAACGTTGTCGTGATCCACTGTTGGTACATTAAGCGCGAAACCCTTTCCAACTAAATTCATCCAGGTGCGATTTGTACAATGACCTGAAGTTTAAAATAAATATGTAAACAAGCAATCTTCATGTCAATAGTAATACCAATAGATATATCAGCATTATTGTTATTTATTTGTTTATTTTATATCTTTTAAAATGTATCTAAAACAATGTAAATATTCTTAACGAAACAAAAAGGTTAGATAATAATAATACGATAGTACCTTCTACATTCCGGATTGTCATAACAACAATAAGGATCACAGCTATATCCAGGATCTTCATCTTGTCTCTGTTAACGTCTTTGTGTTGTCAAGTTGTCTGATACATTGCGCTTTAACTTGTCCGTATTTAAACATTCTTGTTGACATTTTCAAATATCGCAGCATTCAATTAGCGTGTGGTACCAGCTGTTACTAAGTTCTACATTTTCAATTTAATTACCAAAACCTAAACTCATAATTAATTTTCTATGGATTTTAATATTGACAAAGCAATATAATAATAATTGTTTAATTATTGCTATATTAAACAATATGATTTTAATAAGTGGTTCAATTTATTAATTGTAGTTCATTTAGTTTAATTTGGTTTTAATGTTCATGGGTGATCAATAAACTATACCAATTGTTTGCAAGCTGTGCGTTTGGCTGAGTCACTTTCAGTGTGAGGAAGTGAGTGAGTTAGTGAGTTGGCTAGTGAGTTATTTCGTGAGTGAGCGTCAGAATTAGCGAGTGAGTGACTTTATTTGTAGAATATTTTTTCTTTTGTTTACCTTTATTCTAAGTAAACCTGATACATAAAGGGGCGAATTTCCATGGAAATGATACGGTCACCTGTAACACATAACTGATAGAGTTAACACTGAAATTATATATTTATAAATATACAGATATCATACAGATATCATTAATAATTAAGTTGAAGGTATCCAGGTGTAAACATCATAACTAACGGGATATTATTTGACGTTATCCACTGAATGTCAGTTGAAGAAATGGTAATTACCGATGATAAGAATGTCTGATAATGATGTCGTATGATGATGATAATGATGACGATGATGATGATGATGATAATAATAATAATAATCTAAGTCGCTTTAGAG
Organism: Paralvinella palmiformis; assembly: GCA_025642065.1. Classification (NCBI taxonomy): domain Eukaryota; kingdom Metazoa; phylum Annelida; class Polychaeta; order Terebellida; family Alvinellidae; genus Paralvinella; species Paralvinella palmiformis. The sequence goes on along the minus strand of JAODUP010001085.1, from coordinate 106,330 downwards.
TATTGTTGTCCATGACTCGGACCATTTTCCATTCAGCACACACTTCAACTCTCAAGGGAGCATACAACGCGTAACCATAACGTAAATCAGTTGTCACGTGACAGTATTGGATCTCCAGAGCCTCGAACCCGCAAGCCTTCAGTTACGATTACGATGTATCCCAAACACACAATGCATACGTTTCATTTTTCGTGGTAAGCTTAATGGTGGAAAGTAAACTTTCAAGTAACCTAACACTTTCCTAATCTCCGCTAAAAGTCGTATACATATTTTTCATAGACAATATTGTAAATTGCGTTGTGTGACAATAAAACGAATATCTGTTGAATAAGTTACATGTATGTCACCATATTAATATGGACAAAGAGGTTCTTGATTTGCCATTTATGATTATAACAAACGTTTATGGATATACTCAATAACGGTCCATGGGTATTACATGCAAAGACAAATCCATTTTCACATATAAATTAATCAAAAGTTTATTTAGAACTAACTCATCAAATCAATTATCCGTTTAATCAATTATAATAAAAATAACGTCCATCGACCAAAATAGACATATTACAATTTTGCTGAAATGGAATGAAATTTATATAAGGATGTGATTGTTAACTACATATTGACTTATTGTGTTAAAGACTACATTGTGTATCTCTATATGAATGAGATATTATATCCGAGCATTTGTTTTCACGGATTAATAATTCGTTCGACAAAGGAATCACCCTAATTCAATATACGGCCGAGAAATGTACAGGAAATTATCATTTCAAATTAGAATCTATACTCAAGTCCAAATGACAGCGATGTAGAATGATGACATGTTTTATTACTTATAATTAAAGTATTTTTTTCAACTACCGAGGTGGACATTTCTATTTGGGTAACATCTAAACATACAGAGAGAGAACGCTGATAAAGACAAAGATCATACTTTGATCAACCTCTGCACAAGCTCTCCCAACCGTACACATATCCTAGACCTTATTGAACCCCACTCCTCACACTTAGTACTGGGGGATTTTTATTGCCCACCACACTGTCTCGGGACACCATACAACACCAACTGGTACAACTCTCATGAACCAGCTGATTGACGCCCACTCGGCCGTCATCAACGAGTCCATTTCCCACAACAGTACACGGTTCCACCATTGACTTAGCCATCTCCGCAGACCTCACACAAATCTCCCACTGGTCACAAGTAGACGATCTTGTATCCGACCAAATTGCGTCCCATATACTGAGCCGAAACTCCTTCGTTCCAGCACCATCATTATTATACTTAAACAAACTGTCACCACTGGGACTAAACTCCACGCATAGTCGCCTTGTCCTCATATCAAATTGACGCGATCCCTTTGGAAGGATGCAACAAGCCCTTCACGCTGTCAGTGAATATGGCTTCATCACGTGGTACACACAAACACTGTTGTGTTCTACAATGTTTAAACGATTTACAAACAAGACAACTCATATACTTTCACCGGTTACCTAAGCATAAAGAACGGTATATTTACACAATTTGAACACGTAGAATTATCCGTGAAAGCTGGAAAGACCAGATGAGATTGTGTATTATCTATCGTCCACCTCCTTCTGGACAGAATCGCTTCAAAGTTACGATGTTTTTAGACGAGTGGTCAAATTATCTTGACTGCCTAACAACCATAACTCAGGAGGTCATTATTACTGGAGATTAAAATTTCCATTTTGATGATCCTACAGACATCGATGTTCGTCGATTCACGGGGCAACTTGATGATTATGGTCTTGTACAGCATGTTAATGGAGCGACTCATATCCATGGCCACATGCTAGATGTGATCATTACAAGAGAAAGCAGCTCCATCATCAAGGGAAGTCCGTCTATTGTCGACCCATGTCTGTATGATAGTTCAGGTCACACTGGATTGTGCGAAGCCGCAGCGTAGTAAAAAAGAGATCACTTTCCGCAGGCATCGTGCTATTTCTGTTCCAGATTTTATCGAGGACATCAAATCATCTGTCACCTTATTATGTACAAGTTGCGCTGTAGATGATCTTGTGGAAGCATATAATTCGGGTGTTAAGTTTTTGATCAATAAACATGCCCCTCTGCAGAGGAAAATTATAACCCTGAGGCCAAATGCTCGCTGGACTTCGAGAAGGAAAACACAATGGTCGGAAAGCTGAACGACTGTGGCGGAAAACAAAGCTGGAGATCCACCATCAGCTATTCAAAGAAAGGTGTCATGAAGTGGGAGAGCTTCTCATGAGATCCAAGAGGACTTGTTATTCAGACAAGATAGCGGAATGTGGGAACAGTAAAAAAAGAATCACTAAGAATTTGATGGGACATAAAGGATAAATCACTCAGCTGTTCATCTGATGAGCACTTGACCAACAAGTTTAGTGATTTCTTCATGAGGAAAATTACAACCATTAGTGACAACATTGATAATCACACATCTCCAATAAGCGACGCTGTCGTGATAAGCGCTGATATCAAATTTGAAGGACAGCCTCTGACCAAACTTGCGCCTGCCAATCAATACGATGTACATGATATTATCATTAAGTCTCCCTCAAAATCTTGTGAACTAGACCCATTACCTACATACCTGTTGAAAGAAGTGCTGGAATACCTACTGCCTTTATTACGGCTATTATAAACAAATAACTGGTGAAGTCCAAGGTTCCGCTTTCTTTCAAAAAGGCCAACATTAGACCAAATCTGGATAAAGAGGAATTGAAAAATAACGATATCTGAAGGTAAGTGCTTGAATTTTAGGGTGCCACAAGGATCGGTACTTGGACTAGGTAAGAACTGTTTGTATTCAAAGCCACTTGGTGTGATATGTAGCCGACATAATTTGCTCTACCACTGTTATGCAGATGATACCCAGGTTTATATGGCGATCATGCCCAAAACAACTTGGTCCGACGTTGCAAAGAAATTGGAAGCTTGCTTATTTGATATCAATACTTGGATGAAAAGATAGATCTCATTATTTTTAACCCAAAACATCAAGTTAAATGAGAAATTACGGCTTCAGGTAGGTAAGAACACTGTTTCTGTAGAATCGTCAGTGGAGAACTTAGGAGTATATTTTGATACATCCCTGACCATGGAGAGGCAAGTAAGTGCAATATCCAAAGCCTGTTATTATTAAATTCGTAATATTGGTCATATCGGGCGGTACATCAAATTGGCTGCTTGCAAAACACTGGCACACGCCCTGATAACATATCGGCTAGATTACGGTAACGCTATCCTGTATGGTCTTCCAAGTACACTGATGACACGGCTACAGAAAGTATAGAATTCTTCTGCCAGGTTAGTCACTCGCACTCATAAAAGAGAACATATAACTCCAGTCTTGAACTCCATGCATTGGCTTCCGGTTATATACAGGTCCCAATACAAGATTTTGATGTACATTTTTAAGGCACTTCAAGAAACTGCACCTCAGTACTCAGAGGAACTTGTCGTTCCGTATTAGCAGACAAGGTCTCTACCTTCTGAATCTAGAGCATTTTTAGCTGTACCAACAACACGTGGAGTGACACACGGTACTAGATGTTTTAGAAAGGCTGCTGCAACCTTATGGAATAATCTTCCAGTAACCACCAGAAAGTGCAAGACCCTTGATACCTAAAAAGAAGATAAAAACTAATCTTTTTGTTTCAGCTTTTCCATGTTGAATATATTATGTATTTGGCTGGAAATAATTATGTATTTTTAAAGATGTAAATCTGTTACATTCATATTAATTATTTATTGACAAGTGATTCTATCGACCTAGAACTAACTCGGCCATTAATGTTTCAAATAGAGATGCGCGCGAATCCTCGCACCAAAACAGATGCGCGCGCATCCTCACGTACGTTTAGATTTGGGGTCTAAACGTACGGCTCACGTACGTGTAGACAGTTCCAGGAATTAATTATGGGATATTACATTGTTTTTCAACACTGGAATTACTATGGCAACAACAATAGATTATATGGACAATCTCTTCAAAGGTATGTCAGTGCTTTTGTCTTCCTATCAACTGGTGTGATTTCATATATTAATAAGACATAAACAATATATATATATATATATATATTAAGGAGAGTGTCCGTCGATCTCGGCCCTTGTCGATCTCGGTCTGTCGACCTCAGCCCATGTCGATCTCGGCCCACATCGATATCGGCCCAGGTATTCCACGCGATTATAACAGTAAAATAGTTGCTCACACCATAATGTCAATGGGCCGAGATCGACGTGGGTATCTTAAATATATGTTGATTTCGGCCCATATTGCATTAAAGTGTTTATTGGCGATTACTGTATATATTATTATATAATCATACATATAATTATAACACATACACACACACACACACACACACACACGCACACACACACACACATACTTTATTTATTTACATACACAATAAAATTACTGGTCTGGATCATTGTCATAGATTAGGAATGGTCCAGGTTCATCTTATACAGTCTGAGCACATTCACCGTCAATAGCCACCTCGTCGAGTGAGTCAGTTGCAGGTGGATTCCGCCCCCTCTAGTCCTATGTATCATCTTCTTGGCGGTATACTGCTTGCATAGGCATAGTTTGGCATCATTGGGAAGATCAGCCAGCGGCTGGGGAAATATCGAGATGACCTGGTTTCTCTCTGGTCTGTGTAGCTAAAGACTTGGTCAGACAAACACTAGCTGGGTCACGGTCATGATTGTTGGAAGAACCGGAAGCAGGTATACCCAGGGACAGATATGTCTTCAGACTTCCATTGCAGTGGAGTGAATGGCATTGCACACGTGTCCGTCATATGTGATTCTTCCTAGTAGATTTTATTTGTACATAAAACCATCTATCAAATTATTTGATCACCCTTGTTATTGGTAAACGGAAAAACACCACTGGATAAATCCCCACTCAGACATAAGCACACCGGACAAAACCCCACTCGGACAAAACGACTCTCACTAAATGAGTTACTTGAACAAAATTCCACTTAAAAACATAATGTTACATATTTTTAAATTTTATTTGAAATAATTTTGAAATAACATTTATGATTACGACTGCATACGCCTGTGATTCATGGCCATGTGGAGTAAAACCGGTGACAGTGGTCATCTACAAAAATATAAGGAGAAAAATAGAATTAGTTTGTTGGTCAAATAAGAAGCACCAGGTAATTTAATTATCAATAAATCATATCATAATAATTATCAACAAATCATATCCATATAATTTCATTAGTGATAACATATTTACACCAGCATCAGTAGTCAGCCCACCCTTATAGCTGAAAGCAGTACGGCTGGAGCACTCCCATCTGACAGTCCTCCTGACATATTTCTTAGCGTACATGTAGGCCTCATGTATGAGCTTCAAACTACCCTTGTGGTTAGTGGTGATCTTTTTGTTGATCAGCTGGTATCTTGTTATTAACTTTGTAATGTAATATCAGTGAATGACAGCTCTCAGAGAATGATGATCTTTCTTACTTTCCATTATCAATTAAATGAATCCAACTACTATTGATGTCGGGGGTGATGCTTTCATGACCAATTCATAATTACAGTTGCTTTTTGATCTATTGCTGTGATGGCTTCATCTTGAGCATGCTTCTGTAACTGGACAGGTCATGCTTAGTGATGCGAGTTTTCACCGTCACAGTTTTCATAAAATGCATACACCTGTAACCTAATATTAAGTGTGGCTTCAAAAAATGCTCCAGGTTAAACTGGGTTTCAGTTCAGAAGTCAACACCAGATGGCTGTGCTCAATAGGCGACAGCCAGGGGTCTCTACCTCAAATTGGATCAAATATAAGTGGGTTTCTTCTCCAGCTTTCTCTAGAATCGCATATCGAATATCTGTTAATATAAAAGTTTGTCTCAATAATAAGGGCAATGTTAAAATGTACTATGAGGGTTTCTTGTAAACAAAATTGCCTAAACTAGTCACATTAATTATGTCAGTACATTAATTTTCCTTCCAAATAAGTAAAATATGTAATATGGAACTGTTGATTGTTTTCTGCGACTTTTTCCATGTGACTTTTATTCATGACATGTTTTCCGATGACTTTCTTTCCAGTCATCTTTCAGATAGACGTGCAGTATATAGTCTATCTATGATCAACAAATGAGCTTAGTAGTATTTAACCGGGAAAGGGCATTTTAACGGGCCTCTTATCAATCGAAGGATCCGTATATGTCCGTTTGAGAAGACCAGAGAGTGACAACCGTTTAAATAGTTTCTAAATTTATACACAAATATAACTCTCATTAATTGATTAATATTGCGCTTAGATTTTTTTCATATTCAAAACTGACAAAACACTTGTAGTTTGCATCGCACATAGTGAGTTATGTTAGTTGCTGTTGTCTTCTCAATATAATTGTCCAAATCAATAATAATGTAATATTCAACCATTCTAGGATCGGTCTAAACTAAGATGATGTGAATTTTTATTTTATTATGATCAATTAGGATCCTGACGGATATAGGCCTAAAATATCATGATTTATTTTGTTACCGTCCAATAAGCCGACCTAAAAACCTTTCCCTGTAGTATTTCCAGCCCAGGTGAGGTTTTGAACACAGAAAATAATTTTGTTTTCATAATTCGTTATTCATACCAATGTGTTTTGTATACTGTCAATAGGTCAAGATAAATTATAATCATCGTTTACGCTAACTGCTAGCGCATACGTAGAACCTCAAACTTAAATTAACGGCGTGATTAAACATTCAATGAACCGTATATGAAGTGAATACTTAGAAATAATTAGACATATTGTCAATTACTACTGCGGTAATAACCAAGACAATGTAATTGTAAATTACCGGTATATGAGGTCAGTTAGTAAGTATAACTCTCTATTGAAAATAAATTCATTAATCAGTAATTTGTCCGTTATTAATATAAATATGCCCATACAAAATATGTATATGGGGGCACCCTAATGTCTATGCCGCCAAACGAATGAGATACGACGCTCTTGGGTACGGGATGTCTTGGGTACGAGTTGTCTTGTTACCGGCGCTGCCTTCGTGAAATGCGCTACTGAGTCAAACTACGTTTATCCATAATTACAAAAATCTGATAATTCTACATATAAATACTGATTTTCATTATAAAGCCATGTATAATTATTATCAACTTGTTTCACTTCTATTTTCACTCTATGACTGGATGAGTTTAAATCCAAATAACGATTGATGTCCGTTTGCATCTAGATCTAGACTAGGACCTAGGTCACTAGCGTTTAGACGGCTGCTGAACATACTGAAAAGTTTTCTCTCGATGACTGGATTTCTTGACACTGAAATAGCACTGGCCATTAAGCCGACCCCCAAAATAAGTGTCAAAATGTTGACACAAAGTCTCGACTTAATGGCCGGGACCTATGGTATTCGCCGACGATGACTACATACCAGCGATAGTGTTCAGAACGCAAGGCTCTGAACATCAAATAGAAAAATCGACATCAACATCGGTAACAGCGTATACGATAAGTGCAGACATAAATATGTCTCGTGAGTCGTCACATGAAGACTTTGACATTACCGGTATCATACAAGATCTACGAAAATTGTCTCAATTAAAATGTTCCTATTACATTCTCATCTAACTATATGGAGAGCTATTGACAGGATTCGTAAGATCTTATCTGAATAACGTAGACACTGAGAGCTGACAGAACAGTGAATAATACCATAATTAAGAATAGTATAATTAATACAAGAGTGACTCTTGGATAGTTATTGTCTTTGGGCGACGCCATTTTGAAGCCAGACATAGACCAGGTGCTCCTGAAATCTGATGTCTCTTAATACAAACTGTTTGTATTACCTTGTTAAAAATTTAAACTGGGGTCAACCAAACATGTATTTTTGGTACCAAAGAGTATTTACAAATATTACAATACCATGATCCAAACAGCCTCATTTGTTACCGAAATGCCTAGAGAAAACTACCAGGAATACCAGTGATATTCCTTAAGACTATAAGTTTGTGCCATACTCTCATATCTATGTAAATGAACCGACAGTGGTATCAGTTAGGGTGGTTATGTTGAACATAAGGGCTAGGTAAGGTCAGGAGAATGGCTAAGTCAGAGCTTCTGTGACATGACTTGATCAGGATCGAGAAGGCTAGATAATCCATCTGGCATCTGATGTCAGACTTTTTCCTTCCCGCCATACAATCTGGAAATATATATATATATATATATATATATATATATATATATATATATATATATATATATATATATATCAGATAAGATTATTAAAAATAGAACCTTTATTTAAGAGTGGTGATCGTAAGGAATATTCCAATTATAGATCTGTGTGACTTTTGCTTCAATTTGCAAAACTATTTGAAAAATTGTTTTATAACTGACTAGTAAACAATTATGGAAAAAAAGTCAGTAACATGAAAACATACAAAGCATATAAGGACATTCTGGTGGTTTTAAACTTGTGTAATGTCTCTATTTAACTCGATATTAATGCTATATATTGCATTTAATAAAATTAAAATAACTTCTGTCTTGTTTAGAAAAAAAAACAGTTGAACAAAATAAATTAACTACAGAAGTCAGCCACACGAATTAATTATCCTGAAATACAGTATTATATCTCTGCTGCATTAAGATGATGATGATGATTGATGTTTTACGGCCACTTTTGTGCACAAGGTAGGCTAAATGGGCCGAGCGACCTCCAAAGGTAATGAGACGAACTGAAAGACGAAACAACCTTCAACGCCGGGATTCGAACACGGGTGGTAGTGATCTGTGGTCCAGCACGCTACCGCTAGACCACGGAGGCGTCCTGCTGCATTAAAAGATACAAGCATTAAATGGACTCTCATTCCAGTACTCAGAATTACATTATTGGAACAGAGGATTATTGGGACAGAGGCCTTCGTTAAAAAGATTGTTACATACGGTAGCTGTGAGGTAAGCTAACCCAGGAACTGTGGCCAAAAGAATCACGGAAATGGTTTCTAACGGGCGTGAACATGGCTTACCTACGACGCCCATCACATAATCTACATTGAACAGCGTATTTTTAAAGCACATTGTAGTAAGAAATGATTTATATAACACGTGTATGTTAGATGTAAGGGTTACCAGTAAACATAATACGGGATATGATTTAAGTACATTAATATTTGGCAATTAACAGAATCTCTTAAGAGTTTTATAAGGTGGACTTTGTTCCATTCCTCTGTTGTGACGCTGATGATTAGATGTTGGTGTTAAGCGAAGGTGTAAGGATTGAAAAGGAAGCCAGACCCGAAAAGCAAAAGCTTAAAATGTTAAACCAAATCCAATAACTATAACCAACTCTCGAATAATTGCAAAATAGTTACTGGAAGGTAATTAGGGTTTAGAGGGAGTAGCTGAGTATTAACTTACACTGCAGCACTGATATGATCATCGGGTCTGATAATTGGCTGATCCTCAATATTATTGTATGCCGGGGAATACAGGTAAGCAAAGACCACATATTACTTCCTATGTGGTTCTATTATGCTACATTTAATAAAGGTACAGCTGATGTTTATACAGTAAAGGAGTTTAACTAGAATATCATCAAACAAATTCCGAAAACAACTTGTCAGTTGGGATTATTGCTTAAGAATACCAAAACAGTATCCATTTAATGTTAGAAAATCTACCTATGGCGTAAACAACAGGTTTCAGCACATATGCATCAAATGTAAATCTAGTCGTTCTGGGAAATAAAAGCCTTATTACCATTCTACGTATGAGAGTATCTGTGTCACGAACTGTTATATATGAGGATGTTGATAAATCATTCATATTACATGATATTCACATTTCCGTTTTGCCGGTAGTGAGAGAGAGAGAGAGAGAGAGAGAGAGAGAGTGTAAACTGTTCTGTTAATATATAGAACCATTCTAACTGTTTTGATGCACAAAATAATCATAGGATGGAAACTTTATCCAGCTCAGAAATCAATTACGATCTTTATGTTTCTATCAGTGTCAAACCAGGTATATACATTAATGTCCCATTTATCACCAACATTATACATGAAGTTATTTCAAGATTGAGATTACTTCACCTAAGAGAGTGGTTTATGTGTAATCTAGGAATACATGTTGATTCCTTAAAAATATTCAGTTATTTTCATTTAATGCATAATATTTTTATCAGGGGATCAGACATTGGATAAGTGTTTAGATAAGCAGACAGCTCGCTATCCCCAAAATATCATGATATCTGAATTCATTTAATTTTATTTAAAATGAATTAATCTCCTGTAATGGTGTCACAAATTAACGTATTGTTTTCTTATTATTTTCTCAGCTAATTTCTTACTACTTAAATTTCGAATCTAACCCTGAATCTAATGTGTCTAATCTGCTGCTAAATAAATATTTCTGAAATATGTATTCAGATATATTAAACCCGATAAATATGTTATTGTAATCCTGATGTTGGCTAATACGCCTGCTATTTTGTTGGGCATCATAAGCCTCTTAGATCTTTCATTCGCTACCATAAAGATTATCAACTAAAAGCGAGGAGGTTATTTTGGCATCAGGTAATCAGATTATCCTTATCATAAACTCACCAAAAACGATTTAAAATAAACAAAAATCTCTTGTTCTGGCGTGGTCAAAGTCAAGTAATTGCTGTCAAAGAGAAGATTAGTATTTGCCCTTCTCAGCAGAGATCAGATCTCGTGCATACATGTGTCACAGCATTAGATCTTGAACTTTTTAAGCACAGTCAGTTTATCAAGGATGTAAGGAATGTATTGGAATGTTTAAAATGGGGATCTGGTTATATAAAACGGAGGTTTAGAAGAGCAGGGCGTACATAGAGGCTCCAATTGGGAATTCCGGGTGAGTTTAACAAATTGTCGGGTGATTGGTGATTGGCGGTAAGTAGCCTTTCAAAGATACCTTGATATGTCTTCTAATACATGAAGTAGAATTTCTTAAAAGGTACACTTAGTATAGTTACTGGCTACGAATTGTCTGTTGCTTAGATTTGGAGGATGTTGTTAATAGTGATTTCAACTGACCGGATGTGTATATCCGCCAGTGTTTATTTTCTAATAAAAAGATTAAATAAAGCGAACTTATCTACTCATGAACGTGGTAATATATATATATTTATAAACTATATCAATTACTTTATTGATCAAGCAGTTATTATCATATAAATGAATATTTCAGCATAAGTAAAACTATATAAATACCGTAATAAATAAACAACAATATACAGCAATGATTAATATAAAAGACCATAAACAACATTTATGAAGTTATTTCAAGTTTAATTATGTACAGTTCTTTGTTTCATTGATCAGTGGGCTTAGTGCAATAAGTATGACACACACACAAATGGTCTGATGTATAACTTCCCTTATCTGCTCTTTGGAAATATCCTAAGGACTTTGTAAAGAATATTAAATATGTATGCATATTTAAAACAGAATGGGACATCATTAAGTGGGTTCACATTCTAACCTCACTTGATTGGGTATTGTATCTTTCTGCTATATCGTTATGAGTAGCTACTAGACATTAATATACCTCCATCATATGACTCATCCACCTACCTCTAAACATAAATAAACAGTGTATAGTTCTAGCAATTACCACCTTTTTTCATTAATGTTTAAATTAATTTTGATGGTAACAATAACTGAATAATAAAACTGCAAATAATGTTTTATATACTGAGAAATAACTTCTAGGAAATAAGCTTAGGATCATCAATATCATTTGAATATTTGTGAAATATGTGCAAGCAAAATTCATACGGTGATTATGCATTTATTATAACAGCCACATTTTTATAAATTTATTTCTGGTGAAAAATATAAATTTAGATATAAAATTATTTATAAAGCTCACCAGGTATGTCTGGTTCTTACAAAGCGACACGTAAAAACTGTTGAATATTTATATCGGTACTATACATGTAACTGAAGAAGAATCGCATTCATATTTGTGTTATACACATTGTAATCATTATTGTAACCATGATTACTTTACAATGTAATCGTAATCGTTTACATTCATTATGAATGTAATCGTAATCGTAACCGTGGTATTCTCAAGTAATCGTAATCGATTACCTTGGCACTGTTATCGCCCCAACTCTGGTTTATATTATATATATGTTTAAGAATAATGCAAGAGAACAACAATATCAACGTTATGAACTAATAATAATATTCACCATCATTAGTATCGCAAAATCATAATCACTATCGTAATTACTATTATCGTAATGATTTTATTATTGTAGTCAAAACCATCATATTCCTATTTATCAAACTGGTGATGATGATTATCTTGTACTTCTTGTGTGTCAATGAAGCCATGACGGTAATCTCATCTTTATGTGGGAGTGGTTGAGAAACCCCCTCCCCCACCACTTACAGGGGAGTAGTACGGGAAGATAGAGCCGAAATACCTTGGTCACTGCCAGAGTGTTTTACGTCCTGAGGTTTAATTGCGTCCCCCTTCATTTTAAATAATTCAGTGGAGACGCCAGCGCCATTTAACGTGGTCAGCCACCCAGGATGTTGTGAGCCGAGAAATTAATCTCTGGAAACCAAATGCCGGGTGCTTAACCGCTAGGCCACCGGAGCTCATTTAGATAAATTATCTAAGCAGCCCTATTTATAGCTATTATTCAATTGCTGTATCTTTCTTCAAAACAATACTATATAAACTTTATAACCCATTGTCACTGTCTTCAAGTGCCTGTACCTTGTACAATGGGTAGGCGTCAATAAGCGACTACTATTAAAACTATTGGCTTAATTGCTATTAAAAGACCGACATATGCCGTGAAACAGACCGTAATAGTGCGTCATAGCTTCGGTACTGTTAAAACAAGTTAACATTTTTTTCAAACCAGACCTAGTGTCTGTTATTCAAACTATTGTAGAATTTCCGTTCTTAAGTGCTATTTATGACAAGCAGATTAGAGCTAATCTTGAATGTCATAGCATAAACTGGACATAACTGAACATAGGAAAACTAATTCTATTCCCACATACAACCAAGATGAATTTTATATGCAAGTTGTTATATATATATATATATCCGAATTTAATAATGACATAAGTTTAGTTATAACAATACAACAACAACAATATGAATAATTATATGAATAATAATACCAATTAATTAAAACATGTTGTGTGTTTGTGTGTGTGTGTTTATTTTAATTGTAAGCTTGAAAATGGTGCTTAATTCGAATAAAAGCGTTTTTTTAACTATTAACCTGATACGGGTGTGTTGCGTTCATCCATCTCGCATAATTAGTTGGTTTGTGTCCACGGAAGAAGCTATTACTACTAAAATAAATGTAAAGCAATTGAATGATCGAATGAGTAAATCAGTGAGTGAGTGAGTAAGTGAGTGAGTGAGTGTTTCATTCATTCAGTCAGTCAGTCAGTCAGTAAGTCAGTCAGTGAATCTGTACGTGTCTATTCCAGCCATTCTATTTTTCAGTTACCCGCTAACCAACTTTTGAGCCGATCAGCAACAGATTTGGAACACATTTATCTAAATAATTGATACAGTTTTCAACGTGTATCTGTCTGTCTTTTTTGTTGTTTGGTTGAATCCACAAATTAACGATAAAGAATATCATGAAGCCACGAACAGAAAACAGCTCATTAAAACGAACGGGGACGCGACGGTCGTAAAATGCATAAGAAAGGGGCGAATCAAATATCAAAATCGTATACATACTGAAAAGGTATTATCGATCTATTTGTAAATTTCATCAGAAGTTCTACTTTATTCCGCGGAAATAGGTTCAGGTCGGTCGCGTTTCCGCGACGTTCTTCAAAAGCTGGTATGACGAAAACCTACAAGTTCAGAAACACAAAACAAATCTCACACGGAGTCAAGATGAAGCCGAATCTTTGAACGTGGGTTATTTATTTAGATAGAATCAAAGATAGAGACAAAGATTCAACTGAAACGTAATTTAAGACAATACTAATAGCAAGTGAAAACAATGGAATGTTGCATCGTTTCGATTATTACCTCATTCTTGGAGAGTACTCTGGCTTTGATATAACTTTTAAGGCTCTCGTGAGTGGTGCCTGGCATGGGAATAAAGTCTACGTCCGTTATGAAGAGGAAGTCAGTTTGGACGTGTTTGATCGCAATGTTTCTTAAAGCATTCACTGGATATATAACCTAAAAGAATTATTATATATTGTTTACCGACTATTATAACTATTCGTGAAACGTTAATCTCCAAAATTGCACATCTTGTTTATTAATAAATTACCCAATGACACGTTATCGTTTAATTATAAATACAAAAATACCCCATCTCCTTTAACGAAATGTAATTGGAAATGTCTCCATTTCTGTTTCAAATAAGATGAACAGACTTTATCTACAATATTTTTTTTCTTGCAGGTCATCAAAAGTAAAAGAACAGAAAATAAACCATATTTCACTGCTTACATCATCATAACTTGAGAAGACATTCTTTTCCCACTTTACATTAACGAGATCGTTTCGACATATGTAAATATTAACTAAATCCGTTAGTCAATAGTTATTGAAGTGTCTGGTACATACTGAGAATGTCACAATGTCTGGTACATATTGAGAATGTCACAATGTCTGGTACATATTGAGAATGTCACAATGTCTGGTACATATTGACAATGTCACAATGTCTGGTACATATTGACAATGTCACAATGTCTGGTACATATTGACAATGTCACAATGTCTGGTACATATTGACAATGTCATAATGAGCTTTAAATGACAAAAGAATGTACTGTCTTCTCCAAATACGATTATGAACTCAGCGAAGTGTTTTTTTTGTTGGTTTTTTATTGTTCTTTTACTTTATTATTTGCAGAAATATAATTTTAAAATTGCTTATATGGTTCTACGACTTATATTTTAATATGGCTCCACGACTTACTGTTTATTTTTTACAGTTCAATATTAAATTATGTTCCATTTGTTTCGTATTATTCGAATAACCATTACAGTTAGTGAGGTAAGGTGAAAAAGTGATTATCTTCCTTTTTTATTTGTAAACATTCATTATTTCTTATTTCCGGCAATCAGTAGGTATATGTCTCTATTCTGTGTTGACAAATAGCAGGGATATCTTGGTCTTTAGATGGTGGCCTGTAGAAAAAAGAAAAGGTTTTTCATAATCTACCTATTTGCCATAATACCTCTTGTGACTTGTAAAGTAAAATATTACGAAATTAACACATTATCAGTAATTGGTTATTGTTACATGTTTATATTTGTATCTGTAATTGACTGATCAGAAGAATTGACGAGTCTTTTAGGCGTATTGTGACACACTTTTTGCTAAGTTCAGTTACTAAAACACTACTACCATTTTTTGATAGGCATATATTTAAATGTTTCAATTTGATTTCAGTTCATGTAGAAGATAGCAGTTGGTCGATAGAAAATACCAGTTAGCTAAAGACGAAAATCCTGCCAAAATAATTGTTTTAAAGTGTGTAGCAAATGTGTCCCTAGTAAGTTAAATAAGGTCGCCATCTCAACACACCGACATACTAAGAATGATACACATAAAGATGGGTGTTTTGTATTTTGTTCCTAATTGTTTTACAGAAGCACTTTTGTTAACAGTTCTCTATAGATATTTCAATGATGAGGTCTTGTTGATCAATCTTAAGTTAGGTTGATAACTATATATATATATAAACAGACAGAGATGGTGGTTGAAGATATTGTATTCATCTTATTGTATTCTATTCGATAAGCCAAACGGAAATAATGCCATGAGCCTCTTATATAAATTAACAAGAAGATTCAACGCATTTTTTTAACAGTTGAGAAGCACTTAAAAATTGTGTGTATTTATATATGGTTGAGTGTTTGTATGTGTGAGCTTGCGGGCCTGTGACTCGCTGTGTGTGTACGCGTGTGTGCGTATGTGCGTGTGTGTGTGCGTGTGTTTTCGCACGCGCGTGCTTGTATGTGTGTATGTTTGTGTGTGTGTGTGCGTGTGCGCGCTCAGTATGATAAGAAAATTGAAAATACATACTTCTATGAAATAAGTATTAAATATACACTTTATGATCCATGCATGTATTTTGTTAAATAAGTAACTAATCCATTGCACCAGTTGTTTACAATAACATATTTGTCCTGTCTTTTAACAAAATGTTGACATTTCTTGTCCTTACTGACGTATTCATAGTCCATACACTACACTCGAAAGAAAATACAGTTTCTATAAGTACCTGTTAGTCTGTGAGTGTGCACGCATAAGCGCGCCTGTATGTATTACATATGATTTGTAGTATAGTTTTATAAATACATACGGTAAGTATTAAATATATACATTTTGTCTTTTTGATGCCGAAATTAAAACGCCATAGGGATGAATAATCTATGCATATATCAATCAATTTTTGTAGCCCTGGAACAGTAGTACTAATTAAAGAGACATCATCAGCATAAGCATACAAGTTATATAAATGGTACCCGACACGTACCCCATGTTCACAAAAAGAAAATTCAAGCATTAAACGTAACTCTAAAATACGTGCTATAGTGTATATAACCATCCCATTTGATGACGACATCTAAATTAGAATACCATTTGCGTAAGAATCGCTAATGTACATCAGGTAAAACATTATATAATTTATAAAATAAACCGTCGTGCCATATAGAGTCAAAACATTTATCGGCATTTAAACTGCATATAAACATATTGAAACCAGAGCATTTACTATTACACATAAGATCATTCAAAAGAGAAGTTCCACTGTATACGCCGAAGCCAGACCTAAAGTCAAATTTATTATTACATATTCAGATATCCCTAAGGTAAACTATTAACTCAAATAAAAGATACAATAATAGGCTTACAATTCCCAGTAACAATAAGGTTAAGGGTTGGTTTTTAAGAACTGGCACCATAACACCGATATTAAAAACCGCCGTAACAGAATTAAAAGAGAGTATACACAAACAGAAATATGATAAATGACTAGAAAGGGCGTCAGACATGCCGTTTATAAGAAATTCTCCACATATTCCATCTATTCCAGATGAACTGTTTCTTTTCAGTCTTTTTATACATTGAAGGACTTGGTCGGGCGTTATGATAAGTTTCATAGTTGCGTCGTGAATATATATTATTGTAAAAGTTCTCAACACAAGCGGATATCATTGTGCCGGAGAAGTATCGCGAAAATTCACGTCGGTCAATGCTAGTACGTAATTTGCTTTTCTTTGTTCTTTTCAAAGTTTCCAGAAACGATTTACGTCCTTTTCAGTAAGCTTTCAGAAGAGATTCATACAATTCGTTGTTTTTTGAAGTTATACACTGTCTTGATAATTAACGGAATAATTTCTTCACGTTTTTATAGCATTTATATACTTCTCCTTCCCTTGGTTTACAATTATCAGACAACAGACGCCACCAAAATGTCTTCGTATCTCTGGCTTGGGATAAGTCTGGAAACCAGTATTTCTTTGATTTGAATACATTTTTAGGGATCACTTTGGCCAATTTAGCAGCTTCTACGATTATAGATTTCAGCGTATCCACATAATTATCCACTTGAGTCTGTAAGTTGGCTTTGTCACAGATGGACTCAACACAGAGAACTGGGATATAGGATCATTTATCTTCAAGGATACGACAATATTCATAGTTGTTTAATTTCTTGTACCAATTAGTGAAAAGTGAATCACTATGGCCAGTCTCTGTTGGTATTGAGTTAATGTAGTGTTGAACCCTGAGTGTTATTAATATTCTGATAGGTAGATGATCACTAACATTAGCGTCACCTAACGAGACAATATGACAGCTATTAATATCGCAGACATCATAATTAGTACTAAATACATGATCAATCCATGTTCGTACGTTGCGAGAAATATAAAAATATGTATAAGAGGTCTTTTGGTAAAACATAAATCAACAATTGATATCTCATTACCAGCAATTATGTCACGCAGTAAGGGACTATGAGCATTAAAACCCTTGGATTTATACCAGTTGTTAGAAGTAACTTTAGATCGTGGGAGTTGGGCATAAAAATCGCTTAGAATTTCATTGGTACAGCTTCACCGTATTCGTCGATAATAACCTGCATTGTATCAATACTAGTCAAAAACGTTTCATTTTTATCTTGGCTACCATCAAAGTAAGGCATATAAGCGCCCAATATAATATGGGATAGGCATATCATAACGGTCTATCTAGATCATGTAACGATGGCGGAGTGAGTGTTCCTTGAAAAGTGCTCCAAATGTAATCAGTCTACTTCATATTTATGCGGATCATATCCGTAATTGATCGAGCTGATACATACAGATGAAGGTATAAAGTCAGCATACGTTAAGTATCAGGTACATAGCGTCGTTAATATATATATATATATATATATATATATATTTATATATTGTCATTTTGAATTTGTTGTCACTGAAGCAATACGGAAATTCTTTGTGCGGCCTTGAAAAACGGTTAACTTCTCATATTATCGTCCATTTCTCCACAACAAATATGTCTGAGAAAGCTAGAAATACTAGATCCATGTCTCAACAAGACCAGTATTTTACGATACTAGCAAAGCTAGACAAACTACAATCGATTGATGACAATGTTGCTGACATAAGTGTGAAAGTTTTGAACTTAGAAGAATCAATGGCTACCCTTGGCAATTCGTGGCTGTTATTTACTGATAGTCATGCCTCGACTCAGATTTCAATCAATAACGATATTTCGGATATTCTGATGGAACTGCAACCTATCAATCAGCTGTCAGAAACAGAACGACAAAGTCATGTGTTTCATTTGTACATATAGCCCTCTTAGTAACTTTTATAAATGTTCATTCACTCTAGAGGGCATCACTTATAAACTATTCGGAACAATTTATCCAACAGAAAAGGTGTGAATGTCTTCACACAAAACCATGATCTAGCTACCTATCTGAAGAACACTGGTACCTGTGATCTTGCTACCACTGATACCTTCTGGGGTACAGATATGTCACTCGATAACATAAGTATTTTAAACAATTCTCTGTGGAGAGGAAAGAATGTGATGGGATCAGTTCTGGTGGCTGTTAGAGCTGAACTGATTACAAAAAAATAAGTCATTCTTTGTGAGAATTTCTTCCTGTGTAACATATTTAACCTTACCACTTGTTATACTTAATTTATATCAGGGTTATCAATTAACCGGGAAATAAGAGTGTTTCCCAGGACTCATTATGTGTGCGGTTTTCGTATTTTAGCGTTGAGGGAGAGGGATGATGCTATCCCTGTTATGTTATCACGTGATGGGTGAGGTGTCTTTTGATGACATCAGAACAGATAAAATGTATGACTTAATATCTCTATATCAGGATACCGAAGACGTAATAATCGATAATGACTGTCTGTTCCAATACTCGCCGCAAACGTGTAACTACTACGACCCTAATGAATTCAAATTAATGATAGATACCGACTCACTACATGAACATATAAATTCCTACTTCCATTTAAATTGTAGAGGACTTTCCTCCAACTGGGACGCATTTCAATCATTATTATGTGACCTACATGGTGATAAGTTTAATTTCGATATAATTGGTCTCAGCGAAATTTTCAGGGCCCCTGGTGATATGCGTCCGAGATTACCCGGATACCATGAGCTAATATCTCGTTATCGTGATGGTGGTCCTAAAGGAGGTGTAGGCCTGTTTATTAGAGAAAATATCAATTATAAAATCAGTGAGGACATCAACTCTTTTGTACCTCACATTGTTTAGTCACTCTTCATAGAAAGTTCTTATTCCGGAACCAAAAATGTAATTATAGGCGTTGTGTATCGACCAAATACAGAACCATATGTCGATATTGACAATTTTCAATCAAATATGTTCGACATCATGTCTATAGTTACCAATGAACAAAAAAATCACCATAATGGGCGATATAAATATAAACGTATTAAATTTCGAAAAGCACATTAAGACTGAGTATTACCTGGAAGGGTTATTCTCAAATGGGTTCGTGCCCATTATCGTTAAATCAACTAGGATTACCGCCTCATCCGCCACTCTTATCGACCATATGTATACTAATAACATTACCGCAACGGGTCAAGCGAGTATCATCATCACCGATCTTACTGATCACTTTGGAACATTTCATCTTACCAAATCACACGATACCAACAATTTACATGTAAAAAAGGCCAGAAAAAGAATATATTCAGACATCAATATTGAAATAAGTAAGCTAAAATATATAGATTTTACTAATATAAGTCTAACAATGTGTCCCAATGATGCCTATAATGAACTTTTAAATTTAGGTCTTAATGCTTTTAGTGAATCATTTCCGATCGTTGAAATATCATCTAAAACAAAACAGCCAAAAAATGAACCATGGTATACACCTGGTCTTAGATTGTCTTCGAAAACAAAGGCTAAATTGCTCTTAAAAAAATAATTATCAATACCTTCTAGACATAACATACAAAAATATAAAGCATTTAATATATTGCATAAAAACTATATATCAAAATTGGAAAATAAATCTTACTTTTATAAGCAAGTGTCGGCGCTGCTAACATAAAGCATCATGGTTAATTATAGATTTGAAATCTAACTGCCATTTGATTGCAATTACTAATCCATGGCAGTTAGTTTTGGCGATTACTGTGATTAAGTATGAATTATCACTTAATAAAACCATAAAATATTTTAAAAATTGGATTTCTATCTACGTGTGTGTGTGAGTGCGTGTATGTGTGATAAAATAAATATAACACTGCCAGATTACATGCTTTATTCACCAATCTCGAAAACAAGTATATAATAATTGACAAAATTAATTGAAATTTACACACACACACATTATACTTATGTCTGGTTTTATGCCTTTCTGACATTTAAATTACAAAACCACGAGTGGAATATGTTGGCAATCAAAGTAAATATACAGGATACCCCCCCCCCCCAATATACTGTATATTGAGTGGATAATGTGAGCATGGGAGTTGGCTCAATAGTTATCGGACATCTCATAACGCCTAACACTCGATGACTTGATAATGAGCCAAGACACTGACTGAGACAAATCACTTTGGAGAATTATATATTGACATTTAATAGACATCGATTAAAAAAAGAACACACAAGAAAACTATTCTATTTCCAGCATCAACTAAACATTATCACCAAATTGACATTAGAATGTTAACAAATATTTATTTTATCTACCAAGAGAAAAAACAGTCATAAACTTTGATCACGTGACAACTAAACACATCAGTAACTTCACTATGATATTTGGGTCACTGCCAAAACATCGCCTAAGATCTTTTTGAAGTTTTTCTGTCGATATTTATGAAGTATAAACATGATATTATTGTAGACTAACAGCAGTTGTTTATAATTTTACCAACCGAGAAACCAAAGTCTGATGGCTTCGCGTCAACATGACAGCGAAATATCTCACTAATTTCGCCATTGCGTTTAGCCCACTCCCATACATCACCGAGTATCTGATTAAATTTCCAACTTTTCTGTGGATAGTTGTCTAGAATAACAATACTGTCATTGTTAGCCATCTTCTTAAAGTTCAACAAATCAGCTTTACATATACCAGTAGTATGTCCACCATCAATGATAATTAGATCACACAATACCTCAGGATGTTGACGGTGAAAAATCGGTATTGTCTTCGTGGAATCTCCCCACGTGATATTAAAGCGTTCCGGATGTAGTTTCCTGATGTATTCCGCCATTGGCTTTGCATATTGATGGACTCCAATATCAAATGAATATACGTGAGCATTCGGATTAATTGTCAGCCATCCAAAAGTGCTGTGTCCGGCGTTAAATCCTGTCTCACATATTGTCTTTACAGACGAATGTGAGGCCAGTTCTAGATAAGCTTTGAAGGCTACAGTTATTTGTCCAGTGTAGCCTTCTCCTGGATCCTTTTTCTTCATAGTGTTCTGGAACGTACTCACATATCCTTGATAATCCTTAGAGAAAGATGACGGAAGTTCAGAATTACCGTTAAATAACTGACTGCAAGTCAGGATATTGTTTGGCACAAACGAGAAACGTTTGTCCCAATTAATGACAGCTTTTGAATTCTTCTGAAATGTTTTAACAGAAAGAGTTTTCCTCACACAAGTTGTTGGTTTTGTGATCCATACACATACTAAAACTAGAACGGCGATACCCACTGCATAATATACAACCTTCATCTTGTAAATGGACTCAATATGAATAAGCAAGCACAATTATCCTTTTACCTCTCACAATATTCATGACAGGTGTAGGCCGTAATGTTTTGTATTATGTCAGTGGACACTTTCCAGGTATTTATAACCAAAACGGAATGTCTTATGTAATTAGAGACATTAACAATTAGTGACACAACGAAGATTGGTTTGTAATTAAGTGTTATAGAGTTTATTCTATATATATATATATATATATATATATATATATATATATATATATATATATATATATATATATATAAGAGTAGATATGGTCATTGCGATTGACAGAGTTATGAATGTTTGGATTAATTAGCAGTTCGGTATTGTCTCAGCAGACAACTTGGTCACACTGCTTGGATAAGAACAATTAGCCCATATTAACATAGAAATGCAAGCTTTGTTAACAAATTAAGAATTGCATGTTTTAATGTCCAGCGTTAGGAGTTATGCCAGTTTAATAGAAACTGTGTTTGTGTCTGGCTGTGCGTGTATTTGTTTTAGCTTTTCTAAAGTGACTAGAACAAGATCATAATCTACAGTCGTGGTGTCTGGGAGTGACTGTGTGTGTGTGTGTGTGTGTGTATTTTCCAACGATTTGTTTCAATCTAACATAATAATTGGTATTCCTTTAAAACTAATATAAATATATATAGTATCCCGGTGAATGTTGTATTTCAAATCATATTTTTGAGGGTACGTATATGTGTTGACTATAAATGTATTGACGGATTTGAGTCGAAGTTACAAACGTTTTGGCATTCCTTTTACGCCGACTGAAATATTTATTCTTACTGTTTAAAACATGTTGGTAGATATTTGATTCTATCGTATGTTTTCAATCATATAATTGCGGGTTCGATCATGTCTTGACCTATTGTCTTTGGTAACACTTTCTTATTACAGAAGTCGAATTTGAGAAAATGTTCCACGATGTTGTGACTTGCTCTCAACTATGATGTGCAGGAAACGAGGAATCAATTATGATCTGAGAGACGATTCATTCAATAACAACAGAAATTGGATAGGATGCGAAAACGTGTGTGACTATTATATTTATTGTTTTGGATGGTTTGGAAGCTCTAGTTTCTGTAAAATGTTTGTTTTATTTAACATATTTTCGGAGCCATTCCCCTTGCAAGTAATCTATAGTTTAAATGTGGGTGAATTAGTGAGAAATATAGAGTACGCAAACTATCTTTTGCGAGAGAAAGTTTAATTTTGTTATAGCGATAAGAGATCCAGATATGTTACTATTTATACTAGATAGATGTTTTCCCCAGCGGAATGACCCATCTATTGTTATACCCTGGAATTTGCAAGAGATCGCTTGGGACACAATGGTGCCATTAATTAGTTGTTAAAGAGTAATTGGAAAGATCGAGTTTTTTAGTGGTTCGGTGTATCATCATATATTGAGTTTTTTGTTGCATCTAAACATATTTTATTCGCACAAAACCAATTAAAATAGCTTACAAACAGGTATTGGTTCTATTAAATAGACTTATTTGAACGTCATCAGACAGAAACGCTATAGTGTCATCTGCAAAAGTAAAAACAGTTTCAGTTTTGCTATTTTAGATTTCATTTGTGTCTATAAGAAACAAGGAATGGGCGAAGGATGGGACCTTGAGGTACGTCCCCATCTAACTGGCTACTTCTGTGATATATGGGAGTCGATATAGATTTTCGATAAATAAATAAATAAATAAATAAATAAATAAATAAATAAATAAATAAATAAATAAATAAATAAATAAATAAATAAATCAATCAATCAATCAATCAATCAATCAATCAATCAATCAATCAATCAATCAATCAATCAATCAATCAATCAATCAATCAATCAATCAATCAATCAATCAATCAATCAATCAATCAATCAATCAATCAATCAATCAATCAATCAATCAATCAATCAATCAATCAATCAATCAATCAATCAATCAATCAATCAATCAATCAATCAATCAATCAATCAATCAATCAATCAATCAATCAATCAATCAATCAATCAATCAATCAATCAATCAATCAATCAATGGTTCAGAAGATGGAGCACGGGATGAATGGTCGATTCCTTGACTCTAAACCCATTTTGTTGACGATAGAGGATGCCATTGTCACCGAGAAAGTTCATTATTTTTTTACACATTACCCGTTCAAATATTTTCGAAAAAGATTATAGCAAACTGATTGGTTGATAATTCTTTAGTGAACAAGGATCACCAGATTTGTGTATTGGATCACTTTTGCACATTTCAGATCAATTGAAAACATCCCCGATTCAAGGGTGAGGTCTACGATGTGTGTGATACGATCAACTCTAGTATCAATTTCTTGGCTGGTAGTTTGTCAGAAACGCCATCTGGTCCACAGCTAATACTTGGTTTGAGAATTAATTTGTTACAGTTATGATATCGGCAGGAGTTACGGGGTCTAAAAGATAGACTGCACATTACTATTAGGCAAATAGCTTCAGAAGTCTATGTTTAGAGTAGGAACGTTATGATTGACATTATAGCCAATATTGGCAAAAAAACATTGAAAGCATCCGCTATCTGAGTTTTATCGCCAACCGATTTGCTTACAATATTAAACGAATTCGGAAGATTTATTTGGTCATTTTCCTTTCCAAATAACTTTCTTCAACACTTTCCAAATCAGGTTGATATTGTTTATATTATCCTCAAGTATGGTTTTGTAATAAGTAATTTTTATTTTACTTTTTATTTTATTCAATAATCTCAAGTACGTTTTAAATTGTAATATGTTTAATTCTGTAGGTTTGTTTAACTTCCTTGTATATAATTTGGATTTTTGCGGCGAAGAGTTCAATAATCCAATAGTCATCCGATGTTCTCGTTTTATATTTCTAGATGTTATGGTGGCAGGTTTCTAGCGCAATGCGTTATCAAAGGTTCTTTTGTACAAGTCAATAAACTTTGTCTAAGCATAATTAGCACAGTTATCACTAGAAAATTAACGGTAATGTTTCACATGAGGTTTATAATGTTTTGAGTTTGTAGCTGAGATATGAAATACTACGAAGTGATCTTCCACGTGATTAATAATTATGCCGGATGATGAACAAGCAGCAATATCGTGGGTAAGAATGTGATCAATGAGGGTGGGTGAGGAATGAGTAACCATCTTGGGTTTTGAGGTTAGCTGAAAAAATCCCCTCATAGCTCCAGGTCGGGGAGTCAACCCCCACTCTTCCGCATGATAGGCAGGGATACTTTCTAAGATCAACTGGTGATACTTTAGACAACAATTAACTTTGCTATAATCAGAATGGCTGAGCAGTACCACGTGCACATACAAGAGCTGACTATTCGCCACACACAGACGATGAGGCTAAACCAATACACTCCTTGAGAATATACCAACTACATAAATGTTCGTCACATCATGTGAACCCTAGTTTAACTTATCTTGAGTCATGACCTCGTCATGACCCCGTCCAATGATATTGTATTATCTCCAAACAGGACCTGGTGCAGATACATTTCAAATGTATCTAGATACGTTACAGTTACATTCCTAATGTATCTAGATACAGTTACGTATCTAGAAATATTATCATTGAATTTATCTAGATACATTATTTATGAATTTATCTAGATACATTACAGTAATACGTTGAAAATATTTTTCAGGTCTATTCATTTTCAGTTATAACATTAAAATGGTCATATTGATTCACATATTGTCAACTTTAATTGAAACATACTACTTGGAGTTCATTCGTATCAACATAAGGGTCTCGAATGTATAGTCTTTCAGTGAGCATCTGTCCGGGCGGAAGATCTTTCGAGCTATACTGAATAGTCTTTCAACTGGAGCGGAAGAGGCCGGTACAGTGAGGTACTGTTTAGCCAGCTTGCTGAGTGTCGGAAAGTTCAGCTGTTGTTGCTACCAATAAGGTAATGCATTAGTGTCCTCTGTAATGCATTGCTGACCAAAGTAATTTGATATATCATTGTCTGTTGATGAAAATGTTGTGGGAACCCTGCGATTCCCCATAAAGGAGAACGGAAGTAATAGTAATATATTACATTACAAAGTAATTGTCCCAGATCTGCTGTATTTTTCAGTAGTCTAGCATCTAACCATGTTATATGTTATGTTAATTAGTTGAACAATGTGCCATATATATTGATTTATATGCCCGACCAACATTAGCCTATGAAGCACCAAATTCATAATAATATACAATTGAATGTTATAGAGATAAAAATTACCTTCGTGTTAGTGAGGAGGTTCCTGGTTAATTTCATCTGACCATATATCTGTACTCGACAATATCTACATTTGGCCTTGAAGTTTCCAGTGACATCCCCAGGGATATCAAAATAGTAAAGAATAGTCATAGTGAAGGTTTATCCTATATAATAATATATTTGTTCAAACAATGATACGTTGAAAACTGGTTATGATGACAATGACCTGAAATTCTTGGTTTATAAATGGTTTGGCCAAAACACATCAAACAGACACTAATTGTGTTGCTGTGGGCTATTCGTGTGTGTCATGACATGATCAGTGATGGCTTCACTGATGCCTTGGTGATTAGCATAAGTTATTAATGTTGATCATATTTCAATGACACGAATAACATTAAAGTTCAATCACATTAATTTAGAATTTGGCAGTCTCGGAGAGCCTACATGATACTACATGACATGAGTCTTTTTCAGTGATGAAAGTAGATAAGGTAATTAAACATATTTGATCATACTTGACATTAATCCGGTGAAATATCTTCTATCTATATTATCCTGATGTCTCGTTTGGTATTACGAAATAGCTGTGTGTATTTCAAATATTTTCCATCTGAAACATTAATATAATCTATCCTATATGTTAGGTGACAATTATGATTTATATTTATTATTATAAATAAGTTGTGATGATGATGATTGATGTTTTACGGCCACTTTTGTGCACAAGGTTGGTTAAATGGCCCGAGTGACTTCCAAGGGTAATGAAGCGAAGTCAAAGATGAAACACCCTGCAGATATGTCCACGCCGAGATTCAAACATGGGTAGTAGTGATCTGTGATCGAACACGTTACCGTTAGACCACGAAGGCGCCTAGAAATAAGTTGTGAGTTCAATATGTTATATTGTAAGCCTAAATATACCTTTAAAACTTCCCAAGAGATTTGAAGCGAATGGACTATGAACAAACGATTATTTCGGAGAATAGTAAATTCTGTTCAGGATTTCGCCCTCAAAAGTGAGTCATTATTTTCACACAAAGCAGTTCACTCTTGATTTTGATTGCAATCACAACCAACTAATCTGCTTTTAAAATGTCAAAAACAGATATTAGCATTTGATTTCATCGAATAGCATTCCAGTATGACAACCAAGGACGATTTCAATAGAGTAAAATACTATAAATCACTGCTCCCGATTATCGTTATTACGAAAAAGGACTCACAAAGATATCCACCTACTGATTGGTTGGCCGAAAAGGATCATTGAGAATAGGTCTTTCTTGGTGTAAAAGTTACCGAATAAATACATAACTTATACCGGATTTCTTTTGTCTCGATTACAATTAGACCTTGTAGGAGCATCACGTTCTTTCACAATCTCAGACCTTTAAAATCTTCCGATAAAGCGGAAGATCTTCCGCTTTTCCTGTTTTTCTAGAAAAATTTCTACTTTCCCGCTTTATTTTGAAAATCTTCCACTTTTTACGGATTTGGCCTGTGGACGAAGCTCCATTGGACGTAAAAAAATAAATTAAATTTGTGCAGGTGGAAGTGGAGGTGGAAGTGTTTGAATTTGTTCTTTAAAAATCTTCTTTAAAAATCTTCTTTAAAAGTCTTCTTTAAAAGTCTTCTTTAAAAATCTTCTTTAAAATCGTCCTTAAAAGTCTTCTTTAAAAGTTTTCTTTAAAAATCTTCTTTAAAAATCTTCTTTAAAATCGTCCTTAAAAGTCTTCTTTAAAAGTTTTCTTTAAAAATCTTCTTTAAAAATCTTCTTTAAAAATCTTCTTTAAAATGCTGACATTGATCAGTTGACGTCATAATATAATTTTTCATCTGAACTAAGGCTGTTTCAGTGGTGTGACCACTTTTATGTGCATAATGTAATGATTCATTTAGGTGTTCATTGAACAACCATTTGTTTAGATTGAAATAATCTGCCCCTTCTATGATCTTAGATAAAACTATTAGATTTGAAACAGCTCTGTAATTGTTTAAAATATTACAGCCCAAACTGGTTTTTGTTATTAATAGTTTTACAAGGGAAGCTTTCATTGATCTTGGGAAAACACCCATATATGTTAATTTATTAACTATCTTTGAAATTTGGTTTATCAGAATATCCCGACCATCTTTCACAGGCCATGTAAGCATAGGATCAACTGCACAGAAAGCATTAGAAGATCTTTTAAGCGACTATGTGATATCAGTCTTTGTAAAAAACTTTTTTTTACTGTAATATTCTTATTTGGGAAAGTCAAGAGTATTTTAATTAGTACATTATTGACCTTCAACATTTCATAATAAACATAGTAAACATAATTCACAGCTACTCACAATACTTTCTGTGTCTCTTTGCAGCCTGTATAACCTTACCATGTCATGGAAGTACTCTTTGGCAGTTTCTTTGTCCATGTAGGCGAATGATTTAGCACATTCAACACCAGAAGGGACATCTAGAATATGACGATGTCTGAGTGTTCTTTCTTCCATCTGGTTCCTGAGATTGACCCATCTCAGAATATCAACCAGTTGTATTGTGTGTGGATTCGTCTGGGAATCCCACCGTATATTGAAGTCATCTAAGATTAACAAATGATCACTGTTAGTCGCGAGAGAATAAAGAAATTCCGAAAATTCATTGAAGAAATTTGCAGGTCTCAGAACAATTTTTTACTTTTGGTGTAATCGGAGGATAGTAGCTAAGTAAACACTTATCACCCGAGATACAAAAGGCTTGGGAACCATATTGGTGTTTATAAAGTAAGTTATGGTCATTTACATATTTCATCAACTTGTTATACAGTATTCTTTCCAACATAGTGTAGATAAAAGGCCGATAAAAGACAAACATTACGATAATTATTCACTTGGGATGGATCAGAAGCTTTACAGATTGGGATTACATTTTAGCCAATCTGAAAATATACCAGTTTCCAATTATATGTTAATAATATGTGTAATTTGGAATAAAATTCTTCTGGTCCAGAGTTTATTTTTGTTTTAAGTTTTGGTTTTACAATGTCAATGACATATTCTCCCTCAACTGGGTAAAGGGACACACTGTGGTCATGGTGGTCTGGTAAATATTCTTCAAATGATGTGTGACATTATGACTAATGTTGCGACCAATGTTGGTGAAAAATGAGTTTAACGCAGTAGCTATTTTGGATTCATCTGTAATATATTTATCATGTATTTTGATCGACTGTGGGAATTTTTCTAGTTGTTTGATTCAATATTTTCCACGTTTATTTTGTGCTTGATTTATTTAATCCTAAGGTAGCTTTGTAGTAATTTAGTTTTTGCTTTACGTTTTAATTGATTGAATAGGCCCTGATATTTGTAATGTGTTGACTGCTTAATGATTTGTTATATGTCATATGGAAAGTTTCGAAATGGTCAGCAACATCAGTAATAATTTCTGATATAGCTTTGGCTACAGTATTATTTGTGAATATGTGATGAATAAGCGAAGCCGTTGATGCACATATTCTCGTTGATCTTAAAATTAAGGGCAAAAAGTACGAGATAAGCGTTGGTCCATCATGAGTGCCAAATTTAATGAAATCTATATCCATACTACTCGTGATATTTTCTGGTTATTTACTTGATCTATAAGATCAAGTAGTGTAGTTGTGAAAGTGTCAATATCAGTGAGTGGGGGCAGTGTTAGGCTTAAAAAGGACGCCGACTATAACCGGGTTATAACACTCTGACGCCAACTCAACAAAAGAGATCAAAACTCGTGCGGTATTAAAACAGACAAGTCATCCCTTATCTTAAAGTACTTTGCCAAAACTTCTACGCCCCATCTGTGATCATCATTCATATCATGCAAACATGGTACTCTGGCAGAGGGGTGCGCTGGTCACGATAACAGCGACATATTATACTTATGCCTCTAGCACCAAAAGAAAAACTGTCCGATTGAATATCACAAATTAAATTGCAAAACTGTTCCCAAGTAGCAGAGACCACGACAATGTAAGATGATCTAGAATGATTCCCATTGTCAATGGCAGACTCATCAGGGTTGTTCTTAAATTTAATGAATTTAAGACATTTGCACTTATTCGGATTGGTTAAAAACGGCGGATCATCCACGTCAGAGTTCATCGTCCCATAAAAAGTTTCATATCGAGCGGTCAGTTGATCTATCCCCAAACAATAACTATATTTACACCTACAGAGCAGTATATCTGTAGGTTACATATCATGTAATTGCAAATCCTTTTAATAGAAAGTGAATAACATGAAAACAAATAAGGATGCATTAACGGGAAATATATTTATCGTGATTGGATTAATCTGGGAAACAATCGTACAATGGCTGAGAGTGACATATGAACAACTGACAATTATATGATAAGGCACCTATTATTATGACGGATAATATATAAAAAACAATCCAATAACCCCCACCTCCATCCCCGCCTAATGCTATTGTTGACATGTGATGTCACTTGTATTAGCAATTAACAAACAGCTAAGACTTTTGTCTTGAATTTGACAACAATATGTAAAAGGAATGTTATTTCTGGGATGGTTCCACACCACACTGTAGAAACATGTACACAAACAGTCCGATCGATCGTATTGCACTCCATACACCACTTATCTACAGACAATTAATGAAAACGATCTGCATCAGCAGTTTCGCCTGTAATTTAGAAGACAACAAGCCAATCAAAGTGTTTCCATAGTATATTGAAAGAGCGGAGAATAACTGGGCATATACCTCTTGTCGTTATTGATGAACGCGGGGAAGTCGACGAGTCCTGATAAACAATTCCATAAGCAATTCGTCATACGTGACCGACTAGTTCAACAGTGAAACTCATGAATACGGACAAACAGGACTAACTGGAAAAAAATCAGTTGTCAGTTATAAATGTTAATATAATATTTAAGAAAATCAAAATACATTATATAAAAAGTGTAATGTCCCGGTGTCTCCCGTCACCATATTTACCAATTCGGTGAGAACGGAAGATTTTTCTATCAAAGAACTCATCCACAACTTCAGGTTCATCATATTAATAACGACAGTATCTGTGTTCTCGCTCCTATTCTCTGCGTTACCTCATGTGTCAGGTATACCAAGAATAAGCACAGTGTTACATCGACTTGTACGCTGTTTCAGATAATAATGGCCGACGTGTGCTCTGCGCTATCAGGTGTACATATGTGTTTACAAACAATAAGTGCACATCATGTTATTTTCTTAATGGGCATGAACGTTCACCGCATAACGTTGAAATTATTCAATTATCAGTGTAGATAAATTGCATATATGATTCCGTATGCTGTTATAATCACTCCATGTTAAAGATAAAATCCACAGCCAGTCACACAACATACAAAACTGAGATGAGATTTGACATGGCCATATTCGCAGAACAGCCCGCCAAATGATCAGATATCGGTAAAATTGACAGAATCACTTCACGAAACGTTTAATACCCGAACACGAAAACATCATCAGGTGAACTTATTTTTGCGGTGTCTAAATACAAACTTCAAACATGGGGACTGGGTGCATTTAGTGTAGCTCCGGCAAGTAATGGAATAAGTTGCCTGGTTCTATAACAATGTTAAGTCATTAACTGTTTAAAAACATGTTAAACCATTTATTATCAAACCAGCTTTGAATTGTTCATAAACTCATCATATTTGAACATACTCTCATATTATAAATCGCCTCAAAACAAGGATCCCAAGTTTTGGAGCTTTATAAATAAGCATTATTATTATTATCCCCGTATAATCCATCCCCTAAACAGATTGTTTTGTTTCAGTACCAATATTTCCGTTTTGAAGCCATTGTGAAAATATTCCATAAATAGATTACCTGTATTACGTTCATCGATCCAATATTTAATACCAATTAGCATGCATTGCTGACTGTGTAATCCAATCGATCGGTCATGGGAGGTTTAGCGAACCGTTGACTTTCATTAATGACATGGCATAGATGGTTATTGGTCCCCAAAAATATATAAGATCAGCTGTCTATCACCAATAATAAGGATTTTATGTGTTATTTATAATGTCACTCAGCGGCCAATTTGCTTGTGGTCGTAAACTAATTTCTCAAAGGTTCCAAAGTGGCACACAGCTGATTCCTACTCAGGACAATCCATAATACCAAACTGAAGTAGAAAATGTCAGCCATTCCGGGAAACATGCTTTTCTGAAGTGATTTCCTCCGCTGGCTTCATTTCATATGTTCCAGTTACCCGATAAATTATCTATTTCCGAGGATATCGTAATAGTTTCTCTCACTAACAGCACCAAATTGAATATCAAACAGGAACGAGGAATCGACACGTATTCGTCTAAAATGTATAACATAATAATTATAACTGATATCTCAATTTTTTCAGGTTATTAATACACAGCTAGATCAGGAAATGTTTTCGTGCCATAAATATAACCGACCAATAGACAAAATACACCAAACTTCACAGTTATTGACATATCTTGGACATAGTGCTCTTCATCGAATATATTTACTGGATGAATTTAAACAGTTTTCGCCAGACCTATGACATCATAGCAGTTTATTTGTCTTGATAAGGATACGGAATATTAAATCTTATAACAATTGTTGTTGCCATTTGAAATAATGACACGATTGTAATCTTTTAATATAGGTTGGCAGCCAAGTTACAGATCGGGGATGGAGTTGATATCTGGGACGATACGTGGTAACCTCAGTGTTCGGTAATGTCGGATTGGTAACCCCGGCCTTCTAGAATGATAGAGTTAGTCAATTCGGAGTGGGATTGTTTCGGGATAAACAAACACACGTGTTGAACCAGAGGCAGTAAATACAAATAAGAAGAAGCATATGTCATTTTTCTCTATTTTTGCTATCGGACACCTATACTATCGATTTCTCCAATTGTGTCTTGAACATAACAAACTTATGTCAAAGGAACAAACTGCGTTTACTCTGATTAAGCAGATCATTAATATACGCTACTTATTATCCGTTAGCATGACTTCAGTGCAAATTGGCTTCAGCAATTATTATGATTAAGTCATTGATGAAAGCTGGAACTAGAGGCGCTATACAGTCTTTATATCAAAGCAGCAAATTGTGTATACTCCGATGAAGCAGATCATGTTAATATATGCTACTAATTACAATTATTATCACGAGGCCTTGCTGAAATCCAATGGATGTGCGATATGTGTTAGATTGTGTCTCCAGTGCCAATTCCACGATCCCCAACGCCACTGAGGTCTCCTATACTCATGTAAATGTCCGATTCACCACCATATCTGAATGAAGCGTCATTTGTACATATTTAAATATTGGAGGAAACATGAAAATATGGCACACGCAGGGCATTGAAACTTCTACGGGCATCTTCCCAACTATATGGACCTGCACAATAATAATATACTATTGTAGTGTCTGTGGTAGTGTTTACAATCCACATAAACTGTATTTTAATGTTGCCAATAAATATAAAAACAATTGCCGTTGTAAATGACTAAGTCTATGATTACCGGTAATATAAATAATCCAAATAAAAATACATAGGCGCTATCAGTCCGAAATTAGTATACGGCTCTCCATATATATACCTAAGCATAAATAAAAAGAACCGCATTACCATGACAAAATAATATCTAAACAATACCATATGGGACGCGTAATAACACAGTGAACGACCCGATTAACTGGGCATTCACAACCCTTTTATTCATAGGGGGCCGAGGTTACCAGTCCGAAATCCGAGGTTACCCTAATTCTGTGGGATTATCGATGTTAGCCTCTAAATATCAACATGTATATAAATGTTCAATAGCTGTGCATTTAAAACCTACACCCAAGATCGGTGTCGACAAATTCATTCACTCATTCATTCATACAAGAATATTCAAAATAATAATAATGATGAGTAGTAAAAAATGAGAGTTCTGACTCATTTTAATGTTCATGAACAATAATATGTTCTTCTTCTTTCTATTAAGTACAAAATCCAAACTTGGATATTGCGTATTGGTGTAATAGTGAGAGTGGTGGCGGTGTGCCTGGAGCCTATTCCAGAGTCAGGCTGTATCCGGGAAGAAGGAGTACTACATTGTTGTTGTTCTGCAGTACTGAATGAAGAACTTTACAGTGTTCCCGGTGGTGGCTGATATAACAGGGGTCAGATAGGACCACACTGGGATGCACACGAAGCCATAGACTGCTCGGTACATCATCGTCGCCTTTGTCTTGGCACGACGCTCTGCTAGTGACTCCCATCCAAGTTGTGTCATCATCTGTGTGACGCTACTGGTTCTCTGGAAGTCTTGGTAGATAAATCTAGCAGAGCAGCGTTGAGTCTTCTCAAGGCAGTCAATGTCTTTCTGGGTGTGAGGGTCCCACATAGTACTGGCGTACTCCATGATGGGTCTAACAAGTGTGGAGTAGCACTGGGGCCTAGTGTCTCTTGGACATCCTCGCGTGTTTCTTTGGAGAAATGCTCGTGTGGCATCTGCTTTGCGGGCTGAGCTGTAGATGTGCTTCTGTTAGCTAAGTTTATTGTGCAGCTCCACGCCTAGGTATTTGACGGTGTCTGTAGTTTTAAGGATATGATCATGGATAGTGTAGTCCTCCTGAATGACATTGCGTTTGTTGGTGACTCGCAATAGTTGACACCTTTCTGGATGAAATTCCATTTGCCATTATTTCTCCCAGCATTGTAGGGTGTTGAGGTCATCTTGGATAAGGGCTGAGTCACAGGGGCTCTCGATCTTTCGATAGAGGATACAATCATCGGCAAACAGCCTAATGCCTGAAGTGACACCTCGGGGAGGTCATTAATGAACATTAAGAACAGCAGTGGTCCCAGTACTATTCCTTGGGGTACTCCCGACGTGGTGTTCGGGCATTCATTGTTAAGGACAAGTTTCTGGTGTCTTCCTGTTAGGAACTACTCGATCCAGCTGAGTGTGTGACCTGTCACACCATAGTGGGCGGCTTTCAGTAACAGTCTAGTATGTGGATTAGGGTTAGGACTTTATCAATGCTTTCCTCGATACCCTAGGCAAGGTCTCTTACTGTTAGGATGAGTTGACTTTCGCAGGATCGTTGCTTGCGAAATCCATGTTGTGCGTCTGGCAATAATATGTTGTGATGATCGAGGTAGCTCATGACTGAGCTGGTGATGATGTGCTCTATCAGCTTACAACATATGCAGGTTAGAGATACTGGTCTATAATAAGCTGGTTTGCTTCTGTCGCTTTTCTTGAAGATTGGTGCAATAAAAGCTTCATTCCAATGATCTGGCAGTGCGCTTTGCTGAAGCGAGGCTTGAAATATTAAGGACAAAGCTGGTGCTAATTATGCTGCTGTTTGTTCAGTATATCAGCTTTACTAGCTGGATCACTGTATACCAGGCCATCTTCTACTATAAGCGGAGCAACACCATTATTGTCACACCTCTTGCTTTTGACAAAGCTCCAGAAGCGTTTCGCGTGTTTGTTATTATGTCTCTGACATAGTTGTTGTATGAATCTCTGCACGATGTGCGTTGGATCTTAGTTAGGTGTTTGAAGCGGTTCCAGTGATCTGGGTCTTTAGTAGACTTGGCCTTGATATAAGCCAGTTTCTTACATCGTGCTAGCCTCTTAGTTCATCCATGGAGGGCTGAAGCGGGTAGAAGAGATTTTGCTGGCGACTGATTCCATGATGTTCCCTATACCCTGCCTGAGCACGTTCCACAGAGTGTTTACGGGAGTAGTCTCAGAGTAGCTACTTATCATTGATGCTGAGAGACTAGCGGTGTCTGATCGCAACTTAGCCATGTCTGCATGTTTCCACAGGGTCATCTTTCTGCGCGGTGGACGCTGCCTGAAGAGTTTCATTGTACGCCATTGTATCATGGTCGCTGATGCCGGGAATAGGTTCCACCCTATTTATCAATGTGGGTCTATTGCTTAGGAAGATGTCCAGAGTGTTTGAAAATCTTGTTGGGAATCCTACCATCTGCTCTAGGCTGAGGTCTTGGAAGGTAGTGAAGAATGCCTCATTGATGGATTAGGTATTGCTGTGACCAGTGATTAGGTGGTCCTCCCATTGAATATCAGGTAGGTTGAAGTCTCCTCCAATCCACACGGTGGATGATGGGTTGTGCTGTGTGAGACTGCGGATGCTATTCGTGAGTGAGTTCGCATAGCTTAAGTCCGAGTTTGGTGGTCTGTAGCAGCAACCTAGGAGTATGGACCCCTTCTTTTTGTTTTAGATTTTTGCAAAGACTATTTCTGTCTGTGGGGCTACATGATTTGCGTCCTTTATCCAGTTCACATGTCGGCTGTTTATGTCCTTTTTCATTGCAAGGAGTACCCCTCCATGAGCATCAGTAGGCCGGTCTCTGCAATGGACTTCATAGGTGTTAAGCAGGAATTCATTGTTTTTTATGCTAGGATGTCGCCAGGTTTCAGTGAATATGATCACATCTGGATCTGATGAGTCAATGATGATTGCTATCTCATCTTTTTTTTGTGCTTAATACTTTGGCAGTTCATACCTAGTATCCGGATGCCATATCTAATTATCTTGGAGCTGGTGTTTTTAATATTGGCATTGTTGTTTGTTCCCTTCGGGGAGGATGATGCTAAAGGTTCGCCGATAGACGTGTTCATGTTCAAAGACGAGGTGTATACTGATGAGTTGTGAAATTCATCACTCTTTGATAGGACAATATAGATGTTGGTGGAAGAACAAATGAGTGTCGTGCCTATTCGGTGTTGTTAGGCTTAATGCAGGGTACCACAGGGAGAGATCCTGGTGGAGTTGGCCCACCATAATATACGGTTGGCTACACCTGTCGCCTGTAATAAGGCATAATGAAAGCACCACAGATACAGTTAGTAATGTCAAAAACATTCTCATGTCTACACTCTGTTGCAAACCAACTTATTTGAAAGTGTTTGATGATATGTTAACTTTGTACCTTGATCTTGGCGTCAGCCATGGGCCATTAATTGCTTGATAATGTCAATAAACAAGATGGCGGCCAAATGCCTACGAGTCCGGCCGATATGTAAAAATACCCTTTCCTCCAATAATACTGCATCAAGGTCTTGAAGATGATAGTATAATCAGTGACAGGTCCTCCCTATGCTCGATTAGTGCCTGCCTAGTTGTTGAAAATAGCTACGATCGGTGCAAAACGTCGATATTGTGCTCAGATTTTGTCAGCACTCTCACCAGTACACAACATGCAAAAGTTTCAAGTTCACAAACACACATTCACAGGTCGATAGGGATTTTCCATCAGAACAGCTGCAAGACTGACAACAGTTCGACAACACTCAACAGTTCGGTAAAAAGCTACCATCTTTCTAAGTGCACATACCAGGTTGTTAGTGATTGTAAACATCAGGCCGACAAAGCCAATTCCTATCAAATTAAAGCGCACCTGAAACTTACCTCTTCCGTATCTGATCTCAATCCGCTATAGTCTATACTTACTACCTTTAAACCAAATGGCCAGCTAGTTTCTAGTATCCTAACTCCGTAAATCACACCCCAAGGTCAAAGTTCATGCCAATTATACACACAGGCGTATCTCTATGTCACTGCGTACTGGCGGGCACTCACATTTCTGATTAATGGCTAATAATGAGCCACTAAAGTTGGCCGGGATCGGCTGAACGATTCTCACGCGAATCAGTTATTTAATCATAATCAAGACAATAAACCATAATATGGTTCTTAAGTAAGATAATAAACCATAATATGGTTCATAAGTAAGACAACAAACCATAATATGGTTCATCACTAAGTCAATAAACCATGATATGGTCCATCACTAAGTAAATAAACCATGATATGGTTTATAACTATGTTGATATGGCATCAGGACACCTGTGTGAACTGGTGTCCATTAGAAAGTCATCCCGAAAACTCAGGCCATTCAGTCAGATACTATTGCAGGTGCCAGTGTCTCGGCTCAAGTCATTTGTTGATTGTGCGCTTAGTGTTGCAGTCCCCACTTTGTGGAATAGGTTGCCGGAAGATATTAGAAATGCGTCTTCTCTTGAAAAGTTTAAATCCGTTCTAAAAACACACCTGTTCAGTGTTGCTTTCACTGATAAATAATTATTATCTTTTAAAGGTATTTTTACAGACATATTATTTGGGATATTATTATATTACATATTGATTATACAACGCCTTTGAATGGCTCCTGCTAGTAATGGTGCTTTATT
Source organism: Paralvinella palmiformis (assembly GCA_025642065.1). Taxonomy (NCBI): domain Eukaryota; kingdom Metazoa; phylum Annelida; class Polychaeta; order Terebellida; family Alvinellidae; genus Paralvinella; species Paralvinella palmiformis. Next base: position 67,573 of record JAODUP010001085.1, on the reverse strand, counting down.
AAATATACATTAATATTTTTATATTATTATTAGTTATATATATTATATATATATATATATATATATATATATATATATATATATATATATATATATATATATTACAATAATGAAATTGCATTAAAATGAGGAGAAAAAACTGGTATCGAAATAAATTAATAAAAAACAAGATCCCACTTACACCCCTCACTCTTATATATTGTCATGTGGTTATTTCGTTTAATGTAAAACTGGATACATTTTTAAGCTATAAAACATGATGTGAAAGTTCATTTTGAATATTGACGTATAATACTATTAACTAACATGCAACATCAAGAAGCAATAATACAAAGTAGACAGCATTTTGTGGCTAATACAAAGTAGTCAGCATTTTGTGGCTAAGAATCTAATGTTTGTAAAATATCAAACTATATCTTAATGTTTGATTCCAGGTTTTATCAAATTTAAGACTTTTGATTATAAATAGCGCGTATTATTTATTCAAATTCGACCCTTTTATTTAAATCCTTCTTACAAAATGACTATCTTTATTTCTCTCTATATAACGTAAGGTACGTGTTTTTCACATCTCTTTATGTGTTGTTGGAAATATTTAAATCATTCATCGAATGTAATCATGTATAAAGGTTGCTTTGAGTCTACATTAAAGTAACTATATTCTATACAGAAATACAAAAACACATTCGTCTAAATATACAATTATTACACGTTATTAACAGTGAGCGATTAATTTGTCACTATGTAGTGAACTTCAGGCGAACGATATTTTAAGACAATCTAAAAGCGTGTATTAAACCTATGTGTATTAACTACGGCCTAGGAATCCCCGATGGATTTCGCCCATTTGCTGCGCTTCGTGGACAACACAAAACCAGGTACAATACGAACCCGTGCCACTTCGTCTGTGTTCAGCCAGAACACAATGTAAAATAGTCACAAAAGTTAATGATCATATTCATCGTATGTATGTACCTACTTGGATTCCATGAGTTTAGTCTCAGTATTCCCTCCATAAAATTCTAGTTGGTTTAATTATTAGCAGCATTATCGTTAGTTCGTGATAGAGAGTAATGCCATTATTTCGTGATAGAGAGTAATACAGTTAGTTCGTCATAGAGAGTAATACAGTTAGTTCGTGCTAGAGAGTAATACAGTTAGTTCGTGATAGAGTGATACAGTTAGTTCGTTATAGAGAGTAGCACAGTTAGTTCGTGTTAGAGAGTAATACAGTTAGTTCGTCATAGAGAGTAATATAGTTAGTTCGCAATAGAGAGTAATACCCTTAGTTCGTGATAGAGAGTAATACAGTTAGTTCGTGATAGAGAGTGATACAGTTAGTTCGTGATAGAGAGTGCACAGTTAGTTCGTGATAGAGAGTAACACAGTTAGTTCGTTTTAGAGAGTAACACAGTTAGTTCGTTACAGAGAGTAATACAGTTAGTTCGTGTTAGAGAGTAATACAGTTATTTCGTGATAGAGAGTGATACAGTTAGTTCGTTATAGAGAGTAACAAAGTTAGTTCGTTACAGAGAGTAATACAGTTAGTTCGTGTTAGAGAGTAATACAGTTAGTTCGTGTTAGAGAGTAATACATTTCTTTGACAATGTCTAATAATAATAATAATAATAATAATAAACATTTTATATATCGTTTTACTTTGTATAATGAGAGTGGCCTTACCATATAAATGATTAAACAAACTTTGATTGGCGCTAGAAACGCCAGGAAAATAAAACTTGTCACTGTCACAGGTAACATGCTTCAATTATAATCACAGTTGTACAGGTTAGTAGTCCATTGATGTTATTAATTTGTTATAGGGTCACCAACAGTAAATAGTTACAATATTACGCAGACAATTATAATAGTTTAAATTCGCAAACTTTGCTTGCTCATTTGTTTCTAGCGTAACCATATGACCTGAATAAAAAGGATAATTTAACGCAAAGAGATAAAAGGCATGAACTAATAACCTAAATATATAACCTTTGACAGAAGTATGACTATCTGCCGATATTTCAAGTTTTATAAAGAGCGTCAATTTCCCCACTACATGCATCTGGTTAGATATTTACCAACCGAGAAACCAAAATCTGATGGTTTCGCGTCAACATGACAGCGAAATATCTCACTAATTTCGCCATTGCGTTTAGCCCACTCCCATACATCACCGAGTATCTGATTAAATCTCCAACGTTTCTGTGGATAGTTGTCTAGAATAACAATACTGTCATTGTTAGCCATCTTCTTAAAGTTCAACAAATCAGCTTTACATATACCAGTAGTATGTCCACCATCAATGATAATTAGATCACACAATACCTCAGGATGTTGACGGTGAAAAATCGGTATTGTCTTCGTGGAATCTCCCCACGTGATATTAAAGCGTTCCGGATGTAGTTTCCTGATGTATTCCGCCATTGGCTTTGCATATTGATGGACTCCAATATCAAATGAATATACGTGAGCATTCGGATTAATTGTCAGCCATCCAAAAGTGCTGTGTCCGGCGTTAAATCCTGTCTCACATATTGTCTTTACAGACGAATGTGAGGCCAGTCCTAGATAAGCTTTATAAGCCACACTAATTTGTGCAGTGTAGCCTTCATTTGGAGCGTTTTGTTCAGTGATCTTCTTGAATTCAGTATTGAAAGTATTGTATTCCCCGATGAAGGATCCATTAATGAAAGAATTACCGCCGAAGAGTTGTATACAATCTCTAACATCGTTTGGTACAAACCAGAAACGTCTGTCCCAGTTAACGGGGGACTTTGAAGGAACTAGATGACTTATTGTAGTTATCCTTGGTGTGCTTCTTGAATGCATAATCCAGAAGTAGGATAACAACAAAACAAATATCCACACCGTTAAATGTGTTCCGTTCAGCTTCATTTTAGCTACAGGATCGTGAAGTTGGTACGTTTGTACCTCAGTTAAGTACTGACTGATCCAAACACCACGTACTGACTGATCCAAACTACACGTACCTTGACGTATTACAAAGGCAGATCCGTTTGATTATTTAGTATCTTCAGTTGGCAGAGGTTTCACTGACACGTTGATATCACCCGTACCTGGAGATTCAAAAGGCTACCTTTATTTTTATTCTTTTGCCAGGATGAACTATCGTTTCCATTTTCTCTCAGTGCAGGATATTAATCATTTATGCGATTGGAGCCGATTTTATGAGCCATTAAAGGCTAACATGGACCAAAAACCTCCAAACGGTGAAGTAACATGAAATATTGATATAGGCACCAAGTTTTTCAGGTTTGTTTTCATGGACATAGATTGCCATTTTATTTCTTTTCATATTCACATGGTTCCAATATCCAGACACACTGGTAGAATATTTTCTTACAAATATTATTAACTGTAGATATATATATATTATAATAATATTATTATGAATATAGATATATCATACATTATAATATATATATATATATTTTTTTGGTGATATGTTTTTTATTATATATATATATATATATATAATATATATATATATATAAATATATATATATATATATATATATATATATTTGTGTGTGTGTGTGTGTGTAATGTGAATACGCTGATGTGCAAAATAAAGCGAATCACCTACAGCCGTGGAGTTTGGGAGTAGAACACCCAAGTCAGATCACGGCAGTAGTGAGAATGTTTAGATTAATTATCTAAGCAGCCCTATTTATAGCTATTTTTACACACACACACACACACACACACACACACACACACACACACACACACACACACACACACACACACACACACACACACACACACACACACACACACACACACAGACAAACAGACAGACAGACATGACATACAACAGACAGACAGACAGACAGACAGACAGACAGACAGCTTATCTAGAACTGGCCTCACATTCGTCTGTAAAGACAATATGTGAGACAGGATTTAACGCCGGACACAGCACTTTTGGATGGCTGACAATTAATCCGAATGCTCACGTATATTCATTTGAATATTTTAATAGCAATTAAGATAAACAGTTTTAATAGTAGTCGCTTCATGACGCCTGCCCGTTGTAAAAACTGATCTTTGAAGACAGTGACAATTGGGTTATATGGTTTATATAGTATTGCTTTGAAGAAAGATACAGCAATTAAAAATAGCTATAAATAGGGCTGCTTAGATAATTAATCTAAACATTCTCACTACTGCCGTGATCTGACTTGGGTGTTCTACTCCCAAACTCCACGGCTGTAGGTGATTCGTATTTTGATTTTGCTTGGCGGCTTAGGGACTGGTGAGACATTACACATGTCTCAGCAAGAAAAGTCGCCACTCTGGATTCAGTCCCCTGAAGAAACGTCCAGAGTTTGAATTCACGGTTCGAGATTCTCTGTGCCTGTGCCTTATTATACACAGCTAAAACACACATTGCCCGTGCCAGAGATTGAGGTTCGTGTTTTCTTTTTACCAATTTTGTAATATTTGATATAAAGGGTTAGTGACGAGTAGGTCATAGAATTTATTGGATTTGTATGCTTATGAGGTATTTGACCCTCCAGCAAATATCACAAGGCATATTATGCTGCGGTTAAGATGTTCCCTTTTTTGTGCGTGGAGACTGTATGTTTCCAGGTCCATGCGTTTTAAGAAAAGTTGATCTAGAGCTGTATATTCCGTGCACTATTTGCGTCTTTGTAGGCACGCCGTTTAAGTGTTTGGCCTGGTTATCCACTATTTAAATGACTGTAGCAGACACAGTACGCTCTTAAAGCATGTACTCCTGACTCAGGAATAGAAACACTGCATCGCATCTCGAGCGGTGGCATTGGACACAGCTCGTGTGGTTGGTGTGTTTTATATAACAAGTTTAGTTGTATATATAATTCACCGTAGTTGTTTGTGGGAATAGAATTATCTTTCCTAGGTCCAGTTATGTCCAGTCTGTACTATGACATTCAAGGCTAACTTTAGTCTCCTTGTCATTAATAAAACCCTATATTATAATTATAGTTTGTATAGCAGACATTAGGTCTGATTTGAAAATGTTAATATATAGAACGGCAATTCCGCCATAACGGTCTGCTAAAGCGCCGATGTAATAGTGACGAGTAGGTCATAGTATTTATTGGATTTGTATGTTTATGAGGTATTTGACCCTCCAGCAAATATCACAAGGCATATTATGCTGCGGTTGAGAAAGTTCCGTTTTCTATGCGTGGAGACTATATTTCCCTGCATTCAAGAAAAGTTGATATAGAGCTATATATTCCGTGCACTATTTGCGTCTTTGGAGGCACGCCGTTTAAGTGTTTGGCCTGGTTATCCAGCATTTAAATGACTGTAGCAGACACAGTACGCTCTTAAAGCATGTACTCCTGACTCAGGAATAGAAACACTGCATCGCATCTCGAGCGGTGGCATTGGACACAGTTCGCGCGGTTGGTGTGTTTTACATAACAAGTTTACTTGTATATATAATTCACCTTAGTTGTTTGTGGGAATAGAATTATCTTTCCCAGGTCCAGTTATGTCCAGTTTGTACTATGACATTCAAGATTAGCTCTAATCTGCTTGTCATAAATAACATTTAAGAACTACAATAGTTAGAATAGCATAAATTAGGTCAGGTTTGAAAATGATAGCATAGTTCAAACAGTACGGAAGCTATGACGCGCTATTACGGTCTGCTTCAGCGCAGATGTCAGTCTTTTAATAGTAATTAAGATAAATAGTTTTAATAGTAGTCGCTTCATGACGCCTGCCCGTTGTAAAAACTGATCTTTGGGTTATATGGTTTATATAATATTGCTTTGAAGAAAGATACAGCAATTAAAAAATAGCTATAAATAGGGCTGCTTAGATAATTAATCTAAACATTCTCACTACTGCCGTGATCTGACTTGGGTGTTCTACTCCCAAACTCCACGGCTGTAGGTGATTCGTATTTTGATTTTGCTTGGCGGCTTAGGGACTGGTGATACATTACACATGTCTCAGCAAGAAAAGTCGCCACTCTGGATTCAGTCCCCTGAAGAAACGTCCAGAGTTTGAATTCACGGTTCGAGATTCTCTGTGCCTGTGCCTTATTATACACAGCTAAAACAGACAGACAGACAGACAGACAGACAGACAGACAGACAGACAGACAGACAGACAGACAGACAGACAGACAGACAGACAGACAGACAGACAGACAGACAGACAGACAGACAGACAGACAGACAGACGCTTGTTATTTTAAATAATAGCTAAAAACCTCTTTAAGACGTCCATAATCTGTTGGTGTGTATGGCAGATTGTAATCCGTCGTGCTAGCCACATAGCGATCGATAAATCGCACTTCAAACGAAGGGCACCCCTTGTTTCTATGACGCCCTACGAACGAGATCCGTTCCTTACTGCTAATTTGCATTTGGAATAGAGTACGTGCGGCTTCTGAACCTGATGTACAATTCTATGGACGATTGTTTATTAATGAGTTCTTATATTTCAGCGTTTCTGTTAGCTAGTTGGCTGGCTGGTTGGTGTTCCAAGATTGGATGACGAAAGAACCCGGAACAGCCAAGACGGAATGTTTGTGTTTACACAGATGAAGGGGGATATGAATGAAGTATTGATTCTTGAGCACCAGTCGGCCATGGCAATGCAGACCGCAGACAAACCACGAATATCAAAGGGACGTTTATATTTCATAATAATATTATCTATGGTCATTTGTTTCTAATTTAAGCACGAATTGATACGTATGTATTAATCTTTTGATGTCACTCTTTATGTTTGCAAATTTCTTATTTAAAATACCTTTTCGATGAAAACGAGAACAGAGCAATATGCAACATATTGTCTTTGCAGCTCAATGAGATGAATACACTTATAGAACATTTACACAGCTTAACAAATTAAACGACTGTCGTTCAAGTATTGTTTATTACATGTGTAGCTTTTACACTATGTAATGCATTACGGCTAAACGGGCATATGTACTAATTTGGTAGTCGAACATATGTCTAATGACGATCTTGTTACATTTTGAGTACTTGTCTGAGGGCCCTTAAACACTTTATTTCTGATAGGAACATGACTGAAGCTGTGATTGATGAGGATAACGAAGATATATTTGAACAATTTGGTGAACGTTTTAGTAGAGAATGTATACATTACGATGTCTATTATTTGTAGGGTGTCATAGTTCCTAGAGGAGATGAACATATAGTCATCAGTCACAACATGCAATGATTACCAAGGAAATTTGATGATTTGAAAATCTTTCTTAGAGTGCATGAATAGTAACGGCAAAAACAATAAACAATGAGACAATGTTGTATGCCGTAATCGAAGTAACCTTAGAGAGGGTGAAGTTATATCAAAATTATAATATTCATTATTCGGTGAGGACTGATCGAGTATTTTTATTTAATTAAAATTCAATAATAATTGGTTTATTGGTGGGGAGATCTACCGCTTTCCTGGTACAAACAAAAGTACATTTATTGAACGCTATGATAATATTTTGGAACAAATAAAATCCGAGAAATGTGGATGTCAATTGGCTTAATGAAATCATCTAGAACAAGAGATATATTGAACAAGAAACCTGTAAAGAATAACACAACTGAAACATATTGGACCAACTTGATTGAATATAGAAACCAGTTTAATTGAATTAAGAGACTAGCAAAAGAATCATATTATAAACAATTACTGGAACAATACAGAAGTAACACACGGAAAACTTGGGAAGTTATCAACACTCTGATAGGTAAAACTAGGGATAACATGGGAATAACAGACACCTTCAGGGTTAGACGCTAAGTCTTCCCAGTCATTTTCCCGCAGGGCTAATGGACTGTGAAATCTATAGCCCTTGTGAAGTTTCACTCCGAAAATTAGCGAGTGAGCGCAGCGAGGCTATGTTAGGGGTAAGGGTAGTAGTAGTGGGTCCCCTAGTTGCCCCAGAAGACGCTTCGTGTTTGGCCGAATTTCAAAACAGGTGGCGAAGCCGCCAATCAAAGCGCTTCAGACTATTCGTTTCGTGTGCCGGCACGACCCAGAAAATCAATCGCGATGATTCTCCAAAGATAATCTCCAAAGAAGGCTAATAACAGATATATTCTACTAATAACAGATATATTCTACTAATTACAGATACATTCTATCAGCCCTGATATAAAAGGCTGTAAATCGTGATCTGAAATATGAATGGCATATTTTAGTGAAATGGTGTCGGTAATGAACACGTGAACTAACATTTACGAAGGCGTCGCATGGAGGCCTGATAAGATGACATCACTTAGGCAGGTGTGGACTGTGCAGATCACATGGTCGCCATATATTTGTTATCCATAGATATTACATTAGAGAAGGTGACTATGATAGATGAATTCAAGATTTGAATAACATTTTAATGCACTTTTGTTTATAACATTATACCGAACCGACTAAATGCTAAGTTTCATTTCTTTTGAATAAAGATAGCGTGAAATAGCTAAGTAATTGAAGCTGGCTATTGAAGATACTATGAAAACTAGGCCTAGAGTAGTTTGACGAAAATGCACGTTTGGTTATTTGTACTAAATTTACAGGTATCATCAGATTTTGAAGCAGAACTTGCGAAATGGTGAACTGAAAATAAGTTGACACGATCTTGTATGAATGATTTATTATCCATATTAAAGAAAGTAAGATATGATGACCTTATTCTGGATGCTGGGACTCTTATCAAGACACCAAGAACTGTTAACGTTATACAGAAATGTGGTGGAGACTATTCTTATTTTGGACTGGAGGCATGTATCATTTGCACATTAAGGAAACATGAACAATTTAGGCGAACAATAATTCTATTAATTTCCTGGTTAATAGTGATGGAGTACCTTTATTTAAATCTACAAATGATCAATTTTGGCTCTTTCTTGTCTCATTTGATAAGTTCACCCCTGATGTTGCAGCATTATTCCGTGGTAGTACTAAGTCGTATCATTTGGGAAAAGATCTGGCTTATTTTGTCGAAGAGTACAGACAATTGAAGGCAGATGGACTAAGATGTGAGTGGAAATATCTTAGTATTTCCACGCAGTGTTTTATTTGTGATGTCCCTCCTCGATCCTTTCTAAAGGGCGATAATGCTCACACCTAGATACAATGCATGTGAACAGTGCAGTATTAGAGGCTCAGGTGAGGACAGAGTTGTCTACAGTAGTACACAGGCCTTTCTTTTGAGAACTGATTTGAAGATGTGATGCAGTTTATGGTACATCATTTAATGATTACAATGTGCATAATCTCTGTTCACTTGTTGATGATGTGGAAAATCATAGATGTTCTCTAAATGACATGTCAGCGTTTCCATTTGAGAACAGCCTTCAAGAAGTATGTGCATGTACCACAGAATCCAATTACTCAAGTTACGAAGTGAATCGTCAAAGCTGAGTAAGCAGGTAGAATTAATATGTTGAATAATCATTACATATACATTTTATCCAAGAGGAAGGACGACTGTTTCATGTTTAGAACAGAGCGGATTGTGTTTCTTCGAGATGGAAAGAATGACAGTTACTATCTTTGTGATGTACTTAGGTGTCATCATTTGAAGAAATTGTTTAGGGATCCCTGTGAATCGAGCCTTCTTAGCTTTGTGTACACCAATGAGGAGAATATGAACCATGTGAAAACAAAAGTTATCCATACGTCAGAACTGTATCGTAAAGTAGTTTGTTTGACATATGTATATGGATATAAACTGGTGCCAATGCTCCATGGTCAAGAAGGCCAGTGAAACTTTGTTGAAGATGCATAACTAGTTCTATATGTATGTACTAGTTACTAATGTGAGGTAATTTCATTATTGAAAATATTGATAATTAAAAGTATGTTCCTTAAAAAACGACCAATGAATCTATTGTTTGTCTGCTTATTTGAAAAAGTGGCCTTATTTCTATCACTGTTTATCATTTTATATCTGTACAAAAGACAGTTTGCCTGCTTGCAGTATGTACAGCAGAGCAGTATGGAAAGGAGGGGGAAACGAAGAGGTGGGTATCATTCCGACAAACCGGATTTTGTGGCCACTTGGCGAAGAAAGCGTTCAAGTTGATATAAAATCCAGGTGGCAACTGGATATCCTTCATTCTGATAAAAGTGAAAGTTACATCAGGTAAAAGTTGTATAGTGTATACACATCTACAATGTATTTATTTAATAATATCAATCGCCACTACTTTTCCTTGCCATCAGTACTTAAAACAAAGTAATTTTAAACAGTTTTAGTGGAAGCAAATAATTGTATTCGTCATTCTTTGTACAGGTAATTACTAACTTCTTTTAAAATCAATCAATATTTGATGTTTCAATTAAAGGTCTCTATCAGATTATCTTCAGAGTAGTTGTTTCAGAATAATCAAAATGGAGTAGATTTTATACGTAGATCAGATTTCATTTTAATGGCTTCATATCAATGCAAGCCAAATAAATAAAGGTAACACACAAGCTGTAAATTGTTCTTCAAATTATGTATAAAAGATATTGTCATTCTGTAATTCTTTTAAGCATGCCCATGTAATCCCTCTTCTTAATAAATCATCTTTACCAGCCAATGACTTAATCAGTTATAGACCTATTTCTAATCTATCATTCATATCTAATGTATTAGAAAAAGCCGTATCATGTCGTTTGAACATTAACCTAAAATGTAATCACTTGTCTAGTGTTTTTCAGTCTGCTTACAAATAATTTCATTCTACAGAAACCGCTCTACTAAAACTTCAGAACGACTTATCACTAAACATGGACACAGGAATGGTCATGGCACTATCACTTTTAGATTTATTTGCAGCTTTTCACACCATTGATTATTCTGTTCTTCCTGATAGCCTCTCTGGTTGGTGTGGCATATCAGGCATAGCATTTACTTGGATCCTCTCATTCTTAATAAATAGGTTTCAATCATTAAAAATAAGAAATGTTTTCAAAGGCAGTGCTTTGCGGCTTTCCCCAAGGCTCTGCTCATGGACCGCTACTGTTTACTCTGCACACCACACCACTAACCTTTCTTATTCACAGCCACAAATAAAACCATAATTTATATGCAGATAACACCCAAGTATACAATCTTTATCTACAGCAGGCACTGATCTTTCTCTAAAACAGCTAGGTAACTATCTGAGTGATATCCCTGACTGGATTATAAACAATAGTCTTAGGGTCAATGCAGACAAAACAAATTTCATCATTATAGGTACATCCAGACAACGCAGCAAACTTACTCGTTTCTTCCCTACGAATATCCTTAGTCATAGCATCACACCATCAGATAATGTACTCAATCTTGTTGTTACATTTGATAGCGATTTTAGTTTCAGAAAACAATGAAATTTTCTGTGTTTCTGTCACATGTCGTTCCTGCTTCTATCATATTCGTGACCTTCGCCCTATTCGGCACTATATTTCTCTTTTAGTTGACAAAACCATTGCTAGAGCACTCATTACTGGTAGGCTTGATTATTGCAACTCTCTTCTTTATAACATTGCATCTAAAGATATTCTAAAACTTCAGCGTGTTCAGAACTGCCTAGTTAGGGTTGTCACACGGTCTGCTCGATGTTTTCATTCTGTCTCACTTCTGAAATCGCTTCACTGGCTCCCTGTTCAATCTCGCATCATTTTCAAACTCTGGACTATTGCCTATCAAATTCTTTCTCCCGGACAACCTTCATACCTATTTTCCATGCTTTCTTTAGCACCCAAGCCCAGAGAACTCCGTTCATCTGGTTTTCACTTGTTGTCCGTTCGCAGGGTTAAATCTCATACTGGGACTCGTGCTTTTTCAGTGGCTGTCCCTACTCGTTGGAATTCACTCGCTGAACATGTTACAGGTGACGGGAAGAGACAATTTACATTTCGAAGTAAATATAACGCAAAAAAACTATTATTTTATTCCCTATCAGATGCATTAATAAACATAAAGTGGTATTTGTCTGTACTGGGGAGCTCGGTGGATGCATGGGGCTCTCCCATATGTGGCGCATACATGTCTATACAGACCCAGGGGTGGGGCGTCCTCGGTGTTTATTTTCAGACATTTGTTTCTAATTTTCGTGGGGGGTGTTTCGGGCCGGGTTTTGACTGCACTTATACGTCGGATATAATCATTGGTATTTGATGTATGTTTCTTGTCACAATTGTATGCGATACAATACATTATTTCATATTTAATAAAGACAATATGGAACACAAGTTAAACAAGGCCTCGGTGCAGTATTTGGGGTCTTTGTTTGGCAAAAATCACGTCACATTCCATAAGTTTTTCGAAGATTCTCGATTAAAGTTTCAGCCACGTGAGATGCTAGCAAAGCAAGTTTTAAGACCACTGTAACTTTATTTCTAGGAAAGTAATTCATTATATCTCTGATTAAAATTGATTTTTATATATAACACTAACATTTTTGCTAATTTGGGAAACTTTTCCTGTGATCTTTACGTCATCAAATAGCATAGTTTCTTTCCGTTGCCATTTTAAAACTCACCTATTCAGACTTGTGTACCCTTCCTATGTTTCCACTCAATTTGATCATTTGTTGATGAACTTTGCATCGTACCCGGATTATGAGTTTGCCCAACCTCTGTACTAGGTGCGTCACTGAGCTCGATTCTTTTCGAAGATGTTGGCGAATTAAAAGTTTTATAATTATTTTTATGTGATGCTAAAATCGCTGCTTGCATTGTCCAAATGGCCAAGACGGTATATGGCGCAGGAAAAATCCATTTAATTATGTCGGTGCCAGAGTAAATGAACTAATTAGTGAAATATCTTTGTCGAAGCCATGTACGTGCACAGCATTGACACAATGCTAACTACAATCGACTGTTGTTTGGACAAAAAGTCACTGTCTGAGTAAACCTTTTTTTTGTAATTAATTCACGAGAAATGGCGTTAACATTTATATGAAAGTATTTTTACATATATGTAAATGAATCCAGGCTGATCAACATCAAGGACTGGATTGGGCTGAACGTAGGTACACTCTACCGGAAGACATAACTAATTGGGCACACATCAATGCTGATAGTTGTCATGGTGCCCCATGGATTGCTGCGATTTTTACGCTTTTCCTCATTAGTGTTCGTCCACTTACTTAACTGTCCAAAGATTGGTAACCGTGTCAGAAGTTACACATGTATCTATGAATTTATAAATGTATCTTAAACAGGAACTTATATCACTTGTTATCTGTTCAATATAATGACATAAACTTTAATTTAAAGTAACAACAATACAATGGCGCCCTCTGTACGATTCTGACAGTTGGGTAAAAATTAACACTCCCCACTGGATGATCTTCACCTTAAATAGAGCTTGTGATGTCTACCAGCTTTTTAAAGTTGAATAAAGCCTAATATCGAAGGCTACAACAATTTATGCAACTTAATAAACATAGATACTCAGCATGGACACTCTTCTAAAACCAGCCCGCCTCGATCTGGATCCGAACTCTCCCTCGGCTGCCAAAGAATGGAAGCATTGGCACCGGACCTTCAAATATTTTATCGATGAGTGTGGTGAGCATGCTCCAAACAAGTTCAGAACTCTCATCAAGTTTGTGTCATACCATGTGTACGACTATATCGAAGACTGTGCTGACTACGATGCTGCAATAGAGGCTCTAACGCACCTGTACATCAAAACTCCATATGAAATATTTGCTCGTCACCTACTCGCAACCAGAAGACAAAAACCGGGTGAAACTCTCACTGAATTCCTCCAAGAACTTCGGAAGCTCAGCAAGGACTGCATCTAAAAAATGTTACTGCTAAACCATAACGTGAGGAACTGGTCAGTGATTCCTTCATCAATGGAATAGCATCCCCACCAATTCGGCAACGTCTTCTGGAGAACACTCAACTTGACTGCCTTTGATCAAGCGAACGGGCAGAGAAAAACTCTGAAGCAATGTCCAGCATTCCTTTAACTGCAGCAGTGCCAAGTTCTCTAACAGATCAGCATACTGAAGATATACAGAGTGATCATTCATTTGCTGCGACATATGCGCCTAAGAAGAAATACTATTTCTGCGGTGATTCCATTCATATTAGGAGAAATTGCCCAGCACGTAATTCCGTATATAGCATTTGTGGAAAAAGGGGACATTTTGGAAAGGTATGCATGTCTAAAGCCAATGCGATTACAACAGCTGCAATATTCTCACCTGCCAATTGCTCCATCACAGTTGCATGTCCAAAACGTCTGTCACAGTCTACTGTGAATGTCTCCGTCTATGGAACTACACTGTCAGCACCTCATTGACTCCTGAAGCTCTGATAGCTTCATAAGTCATGCAGTGGCAGAAAAACTGAAACTGAAGATTCACCCGTCGACACAATATATTTCTATGGCTCTCACTTCTCTGAAGACACACGTCATTGTCCACTATTTTGCAGACATCAACCTCAATCACCGTGTCTACAAATCCACACGCCTTGGTGTTCTCAAAGACCTTTGTAGTGACATCATCATCGACCATGACTTCAAAAAAAAACACAAGCGGGTCAACATTGAATTTAGAGGAAATAAACCCGAGTTGATAATTCCAAATTCCGCACCAATCTGTGCCGTCAATGCAGCTACAATCGATGAGCCGTCTCTATTCTTAAATCTACTTCCTGATTGCAAGCCTATTGCTAGTAAATCCAGGCGTTTCAGCAAAGATGACCAGGATTTTATACACCAAGAAGTTACCAAGCTTCTTTCCCAGGATATCACTGAGATTAGTTCATCGCGTTGGCGTGCACAAGTGGTTGTGGCAAAAGACCCATTGAATCGGCACAAAAAGAGACTTTGTACAGACTATTCTCAGACCACCAATCAATACACAGACCTTGATGCTTACCCTCCTCCTCGAATCGACGATATGGTAAACAATCTGGCAGTCTACAAAGTTTACTCAACATTTGACCTGAAAAGTGCTTATCACCAGGTGCCAATAAAAGAATCTGATCGCAGGTATACAGGCTTTGAAGCCAATGGGAGACTCTACCAGTTTTGTCGTATACCTTTTGGCGTGACCAATGGAGTTGCTGTGTTCCAGAGAGCAATGAACAAGATGGTTGACGAGGAAGGTCTCAAAGACACCTTCCCAGATCTAGACAACATTACAGTAGCAGGTCGTAACCAACGGGAACATGATGAAAATGTGAAGAAATTCAATGAAACAATTCAGCGGAGAAATCTTACCCTGAATGAAACCAAGTCCGTGGAATCCACGGTATCTATTACCATCTTTGGTTACTGTGTAGGTGATGGTATCATCAAACCAGACCAGGAACGACTTCGCCCTCTCCAGGAATAACCTCCTCCAACAAACATTGGCTCTCTCCGTAGAGTGGTGGGCATGATTGTTTACTATGCGAAGTGGATACCAAACTTCTCTGACAAAATACAGCCTCTTGTGAATGCTACATCCTTCCTACTGGATAAATCTGCTCTATATGCCTTTGAGTTACTCAAGAAGGAACCTGAGAGAGCTACACTCCACTCCATAGATGAAAGCCAACCATTTGTTGTCGAATGTGATGCATCAGAGGTTTGTGTCTCTGCAACACTAAATCAATGCGGACGACCTGTTGCATTCATGTCAAGAACACTCCAAGGTAGTGAACTCCATTATCCATCAGTTGAAAAGGAAGCAACGGCTATTATAGAAGCAGATCGTAAATGGCGCCATTTCCTTGCTGGCCGTCATTTTACTCTAGTGACGGATCAACGTTCAGTGGCCTTCATGATTGACATCAGGAAACGTTCTAAGATCAAGAACAACAAGATTCAAACTTGAACTGGCTTCATTCAGCTACACTGTGAAATATCGACCAGGGAAGGACAATGTGGCACCGGACTCGTTCACACGTGCTTTCATTGCTTCTATGTCAACATCAAACCTCACCGAAATCCACAATGGTTGGGTTACCCAGGTGTAACTCGAATGTTGCACTTTGTGAGATCAAAGAACATGCCATTTTCAAACAAATATGTCAAGAAAACATGCTCCACATGCAGAATCTGTGCTGAGTTAAAACCACAGTTCTATCACTCAACTCCCGGAACCACGATAAAGGCTATGCAGCCAATGGAGCGACTCAGTATTGACTTCAAATGGCCGCTGCCTACAACATCATGGAATGCATACATACTCACAGTGGTGGATGAGTATTCACGTTTTCCTTTTGCATTTCCATGCCCAAACATGCACTCTCAACGGTGATAAAGTGCCTTGATCAAATATTTACTCTGTGTGGCATGCCTAGCTACATTCAGTGGTACATTCTTTCTTTCACAAGAACTTAAGGAATACCTGCCTCAACGAGGGACAGCGACAAGCAAATCTACACCCTACCACCCTATCGGTAATGGGCAGGTGGAAAGATACAATGGTATCATCTGGAAAACTGTTCGTCTCTTTCTCAGGTCCAAGAATTTGTCTGACTCCCAATGGGAAGTTGTACTTCCAGATGCTCTGCATTCCATCCGATAGCTCCGCTCAGCATCAACAAACACCACACCACATGAACGATTCTTTGGATTCCAGCGTCGCTCATCCTGTGGCACATCGATGCCCTCATGGCTGCATTCCCCGGGACCGGTTCTGCTTCGGAGATTTGTCCAAACAAGCAAAAATGACCCTCTTGTGGACCAGGTAGAGCTACAAGATGTCAATCCGACTTAGTCAAATGTTCGGTACATGGATGGTCATGAATCCACAGTTTCTCTTTGTGACCTTGCTCCCTGCCCATCTGTTCCAATGGATGTTGAACAGTATTCACAAGTAGCTCCTAGTAAGCGGCTAACCCTTGCACCTGATGCTCGTCCAGATCCTGAACCATGCTCACCGACTCCAATACCGGCACCTCGACGTTCTACTCGTGAAGTCAAACCACCATTTCGCTATGGTTGGTGATGACTTGTATCTTCATGGATTGAAGACAATTACATAAATTTTGGATCATATTAAAAGTTTTCAGTGACAATTCTTCTAGGAAGGAAGAATGACATAAACTTTAATTTAAAGTAACAGCAATACAATGGCGCCCTCTGTATGGTTCTGACAGTTGTGTAAAAATGAACACTCCCCACTAGATGACCTTCACCTTAACTAGAGCCTTGTGATGTCTACCAGCCTTTTTAAGTTGAATAAAGCCTAATATCGAAGGTTACAACATATATCACAATATTGGTCTCTGTCACGGCATACCTCAGTATAGCTATATGCGGATGATGCCTGTATCACAGCTCCCTCACCTTCAGCTCTCCAGGAACTGCTAGATATATAATATGTGCTGATTTGGCTGTTTCAAATTTTATTATTTTTATTGAGAACAAGACAAAGTGTATGTGTTTCCTCTGACTTTTGTGACAAGTAACAAATATTTAGGTGTAACTATACATGACAAACATCAGGATGATGATGATATCACGAGATATGTTAAATCACTTTATTCAATAGGGAATATGCTTATCAGTCGATTCAAAACATGTTCCTCCAGTATTAAAGTAAAATTATTTAGATCATTCCTTTGCAATGCCTATGGCTGTCATTTGTGATTAACATATAAACAGTATACATATAAGCGTGTTGCAATGGGCTTTAATAATATATACAGAGCTTTATGTGGTATTTTAAGGGGGGAGAGTATGTCTGCAATTTATGTCAATAATAATATTGATTCATTTGGGGTGCTGGTTCGCAACATTTAGGTACTACTAGCAACTTGCTAGTACAATGTATTATTTCTATATAGGTCAATGCAACTGGTCTATTAGCTGGTTGGCCTAAATACCGCAAGAACAGCACAACAGACACACTCTGGGACAATAATAAAGTATATAAGGTCCCGAATCCAAATAGGAAAACCATTTAGAAAATTAATAAACCATTTATCTCAACACATGGACATAAATTGAGATAAATGGTTTATTAATTTTCTAAATGGTTTTCCTTTGGTTATCCTATTTTGTCTTCTAGTCAATATTAATTCAAGATAATCTTATAACAGTATATTACAATGATTTAGCTTAGTTGGTTATGTTTTGTTTTAATTCATTTTTTGTTCTTATAATATTACGTCATAATATTAAACACCACTATATTATAATTTTTCATTTTACAGGAAATGTATATTTTTTAATGTTATTTTAACATTTGACTTTCACATGTCTGGCATTGTAAAGCACTTTTGAACATGATATATTTTATGAAGAGTGATATATAAAAATGTTATATAAATAAAATAAATATATTCCACCAGTATTATGGCAGTCTTTCTGAGGCGAGGAAAACATCTCTACATTCACGCAAAACGAAACTGGTCTCCCCAGTCTGGTTTTGTCATATGAAATAACTCCTTAGTCTGGTAAAAACAATCAGATATGAAGAAAAATGAGCACGCAAAATGAGACTGGTCTCCCCAGTCTGGTTTGTCATATGAAATAACTCCTTAGTCTAGTAAAAACAATCAGATATGAAGAAAAATGAGCACGCAAAATGAGACTGGTCTCCCCAGTCTGGTTTTGTCATATGAAATAACTCCTTAGTCTAGTAAAAACAATCAGATATGAAGACAAATGAGCACGCAAAATGAGACTGGTCTCCCCAGTCTGGTTTTGTCATATGAAATCAGTCGCTCCTTATCCTTGCACACAAAATGCTACTGTAGTCTTATTTTGTCATAACAACATAATGAAATGTTGAATAAATACAATTCAGTGTGTCCGCATCTCCTTTATTTCAAAGAATATCTCCTTTATTTCCTCCTTTTTTTGACAAATCTCCTTTTTATTTGCTTATTTCCTCACAATTGAGTGTGTAATAGTATTCAAGTGATTAACATCCTTGCCCATGCTAGCTATATCTTTAGTCTTGTCCAGGATTGTTACAGGATTGTTACAAGGGCCAGTACCCAGTGGGATCAGAGCAGCAATAGGGGGGCCTAAGACATCACACAGACCATTGGCTTTTTTCATCAAAAACATTAAACCATATGGTACTGGCCCTCTACCTGTATGTATTATAGATAAGGCTAAAGATATGGGTTGGGGTATTCCAATTTATGCTGAATTTGCATTGAAGAAATAGAAAGGGGCAGGGATATAAAATGTACATTTTGGCAATGAAAGTTACAAATGATTCCAAAATAAAGGGTATACATGGTTCCCACAAAATCAGGAAATGTCAATTGTAGAAGAAAAGGTGTACCAGTACATAGTTTTGATATCCCACGTTAGTTAAAATTTAAATAAAAGTGGGTGGATCAAACAGCTAGAAGGGGTGAGGAGGAGGCTGTACTATAACAGTGTCAATAATCGATCATACATTAACTAAATATATGCTTTTTCGTACATGTAATATATCTTAATTTATTACCTTAAATCTTGTATACTTTGTCCTGGTATATGGTAATTATGTCCTGAAGATGTCCTGGAAAATAATACTTCCTTGGCTGTGGGAACCATGAATATACCATTCAGATTTTCTGATACATTTTCAAAACTTATACCAGAACTTTGTTCTGAATCCAAGGTTTCAAAGTCTCTCATGTTGTAGAACAAAAACATCTTACATTATAAGACACACCTTTTGTCAGACATTTGATGAGGAAATGAAGGTGGAACTCAAAGGAACATTTGCGACGTTAGGCTTCGATGAGAGTGATAACATGATTGATGATAAACAGTTAGAAATTCATGTCAAGTACTATAATGAAAGCAAACGTGAAGTAGTGACAGAATTTCTTGTGCGTAAATATACTATCCACCAAAATGCTGAGGAAATTACAGATCACATTGTAAAACTCTCAACAAATCTGGTATTAAGTTGGAGTAAGTGATGGGTATAATGACAGATAGCCCAAATGTAATGAAAGGCAACAAAAATGTGCATTCAAGCACCTGAAGGATATGATTCCAACATTAGTGGATTTAGGCCGTTGTGGTTTGCATCATGTTATGAATGCAATGCAGGCAGCTGTCAAGGAAATGCCAAGAGCAGTTGACTTTGCTAATGATGTCTACTATTATTTTTAGAATAGTAGCACGCACAGAGAAGACTATAAGGAGGTGCAAAAAGAAGGAAAAACTACCACAATATGACAGAAGCAACGCATTTCTTCATCCTGTAGTCCCTCGTTTCCTGTACTTTTAGCCAGTGTGCCAAGGATTACTGGAACAGGAGAAGGGACTGAAAAAAGTTCTTTCTGACAATGTTGCCCAAAATCCTGAAATATTCATCTAAATGCAGTCAGAATTAATCTAAACATTTAATCCCTTCCATGAACTCATCCCTATGGTTGTGTTGCGGCCACAAATATCTCCTTTATATTCATTTCAAATCTGTGGACACACTGCAATTAGATCTATATAATTTCCTAACCACATCCAGATACAAATTCAGGACAGACTAGGTGCGTGTTGGTTTTTCTCGAAAATCTGAGACAAAAATACAAAATCAGGCTGCGACATTGGTTTCGTGGAATTGCATATAAGTGCTTTCTATAATAGTCCTACTAATAATATAATACTTTGCTATCTAGAAGCTTATGCACATATTTTTTATAAAATATGTGTTCCCTTGTATTTAGTGAAGACTAGAATAAAATAACTAGGGAAGTGCACAAGCGTCTGTTTACTCGCAGTCTCCTTTTTGGGTGGTAAACTAAAAGAAGGAAACAGGAATAAAAGAAACAAAATTTGGTAGGAAGAAAGGATACCAGAAAAAAAAGAAACCCAGCTTCATACTGTATCATGAGGTCAAGTAATTGACAAAAAACACATAGCAATTGTCTAACAGAAAGCCTTTCTCCATCATATGTTGTAGTGATAAGAGCTCCAGATGCTCGCAGAAGCTGGCATTCCACTTGCATGCTTCATTGGTGGCAGATGTCTTGGTTAGTCCCATCTTCACTGCTATTTCCACTTTAAACAACAGAGCAGCAACATAGCTGCAAACTTCACCTAGTCTGGACAACAATAAATATTTTGTGAACATGCAGGTGTGATGGGCAAGTAAGATATTATTTAATGGCAAGCTCTGGATAGTAACTATGACAAACAGTTGTGAAGTCTGAGTGGTTGTGTAAATTGTACGTGTTCGGCCAAACAACATATTTTATATTGTTGTTTGAGCAATAGGAAGTATGAATAGTTGCATTCTTGCCTGTAATTAGCGTCCACAAACTTGTATGCCTTCATCGATGTTCGATTAAACACTCCTAGTCTGTTAACTGGTGACATAAAATGATAATTGTAAATGTTGATGAACATTAGATTAAGCGATGGACTAGTTTAGGATCATTTTTCCAGCAGTCTTGCATAATGATAAAGTTCGGATCTGGCAACATGTCAGCGCTATCGATTGATTGATTGATTTTATTTATTCCATATGGCATATCATAAACATACAATGCTCATCATAGATATCACAGTAGAATGTAAATATCACAAACAATATAATAAAAATTATATATTATAAATTTATATCAATATTAAATATATATATGTGTGTGTGTGTGTGTGTGTACCAAATATTTAATAAAGGTTGCAATTTCACAAATTATTAATGTTTTGTAAGTGTAACTATCTAAACCTTTACTTATTCCTAATAAAATGGATAAGTATATATTTTGCATGAAGAGAATTTTTAATAATTGTCATACTAAATGTGCAGATGTAGCAGATAAAAATGTATATTCTGATTGGTTTTGTAAGATATGTATCTAGTCAATTCTGCCTTTTGGTATTCTATGTGATGATGAATTAGACATTTTGCTGTCTGGTGTGACTAACAGATTGTTTGGTATTTATAAAAAGTGTAAGAATATGACTTGAAAGTGTGGCAAGATCACAGTCTGACAAATTCAATTTTGATAAGGATTTTAATTCCGACACGACTGTTTATTCTTGTAATAATGTAAGCTGTGACTATTATACTGATGAAGAATTTAATGATAAAATAAGAAATTCTTTGCCAAATTATGGGTTAACAATGATCCATTTAAATTGCAGAAGTCTGGTAAAACACTTTGGAGAGATAAGAAATTTCCCGAGAAATATAATTCTTAAATTTGATATTGTAGCTTCATCCAAAACGTGGTTAATTCCTGACCAACATGACTGAAATGATTATATGTATGAAGGTTATACTATGTATTCAAGAACAACTAAAAATGGTGGTGGTGGTGTAGCATTATATATTAATGATGCATTTGCTTTCAATACAATACCTGATATTTCAGTAGCTGTATGGAATCAATCTTTGTAAAAGTAAACATACAAAACAACCTAAAAGTTAATGTGTGTTGCCTTTATAGGGCACCAAATACAAATATATTAAGGTTTAATGATGAACTGCGGAATATATTAGAAACTGTAAAACAATCTAAAGTATATATATGTGGAGAATTACAATATTGATTTATTGAAATATGAATGTCATCAAAATAGCAAGGACTTTGTCAGTCAACTATTTAGTTATGGCTTTTATCCACTTATAACGTCACCAACTCGTGTCACCGGTACTACCACAACATTAATTGATAATATTTATACGAATGAAATCGGTATACACATGGAAAATGGTTTAATGGTCAATGATATATCAGATCATCTGCCTAATTTTTCTTTGTTGGAATACAAAAATGTCTTCATACAAGTTTGTCTGTCAACTTGAGACAGCAACATTAACAAATTTACAGTTAAAAATTCCCAAATAAAATTGGAATGATGTACACATTAACGATGATGTGAACCTAGCTTACAAACGTTTTCACAAAAATATGTTGATCTATATAATGAGACATGTCCATTAGTTAAGATGAAATGTTCGGACAAATGTCAAAATCCTTGGTTACAGGTTCAATTAATGCCATTAAAAAGAACTATTTGTATCAATCACTAATTAAATATAACTTTAAGGAAGCAGAAAAAAGTATAAAATATACAAGAAAAAATTAGCCAGTATTTTGAGAATTGCAGAAACAATTATTATAACACAAAACTCAAGGAATATAAAAGTGATATGAAAAATACCTGGAAGATACTAAATGATATAACGCAAAGAAAAAAAAGAATAATATTGTTCATAGTGAATTTTTGATTGGTGATAAGAAAATTGTAGATAATCGTGAAATTTGTAACTCTTAATAATTTCTTTGTCAATATAGGACCAAGTTTAGCCAAAAATATAGAAATTTACCCTGGAAAAGAGAGTAGCGTTTTCTTGGGGAAAGGGATAGTAAATTCTATATATCCTAATCCTATAATGGAAAATGAAATAATGAATATTGTATCTAGTTTAGAAACAGGCATTATTGTGCTTATGATGACGTTAATATGGTTATTGTAAAAAAATCTATTCAAAGCATTATAACAAATCATTAGAAAAAGGAATATTCCCGGATGATGTGAAAATTGCAAAAATAGTCCAATTATTTAAAGAGGGGGGGGGGGTGATAAGAAACAGTTTTCTAATTATAGACTCTATATTACCACAATTTTCCAAAATCCTGGAAAATTATTTTATAATAGGTTAGTATCATTCATAAAGCATAATAATGTTATATACAAAGGGCAGTATATGGCTTCCGGGAAAACCATTCAACTTCATTGGCATTAATGGAACCAATAGAGGATATTACAGATAATTTTGACAAGAAAATGGTAACAGCTGGAGTTTTTATTGATCTAAAAAAAGTTTTTGATACAATAGATTATAACATTTTAATTTCAAAATTATGTCATTATGATATTCGTGGCTATGAAATTGTTAAAAGATTATTTCTTTCAAAGAAGTCAATATGTTATATATAATGATGTGGTATGTGGTATTCCACAAGGATCAATTTTAGGTCCAATGTTATTTCATTTATATATAAATGATTTGGCTAATATTTCTAAGAAATTAAGTTCATAATATTTGCAGATGATACCAATGTTTTTTATGCTGATAGGAATTTAGTAGCTGTAATGGATGTTTTAAATTATGAACTAAAGAATTTGAGCATGTGGTTTAAAGTTAATAAGCTCTCTATAATATGGGCAAACTAAACTAAATCATTTTCAAACATAAGAATGATAACATAGCAGGGTTGGGTTTCTTCCCTTCCCATGGGAAGAAATGGGTTTTTACCAGGAAGAAACCCTTTCTTCCGGGAAGAAATTCCCAAGGGATACAGAACCTGATATTAAACGCAGACTCATATGATCAGATCAATTTAATTATTAAACTATTGGGTGTTCAATTTGTTGAACAGATTATATATATATATATATATATCCTTTAAATATTTAATCTTATTTTGCATGTAAAGCACGTTTGAACAAGTTATACAATATTATGGAAAGAGTGCTATAGAAATGTGGTATATAACAATATGATATTCACCACCTCCACTCCAAAGTATAAACAATTCAATGTCATGCTTCACTAATCACTGAGAAGGTAGGTGTGACTTGATGTGATTTAAGTGGTGGGGATATTGTTTGAGTTAGAGTATTATCCTACTCTAATGTATTAACTTAGGAAGTGTCACTTTCAATGATAGAAATTAATTGATTTAAATCAACCAACCCTGCAAGGTCTATTTAATATATGTCATACACACACACACACACACACACTAATATATATATATTGTCAGAATAAAAATAAAACTAATGTGTATTGTCAGCATATTTATTTTAAGTACATTAAATCGCCAATTTTTGTATCATGGTTAAGAAAGTTCAACTTCATATATTGTTCACTACTGGTTTAGTCCAAATCAAGGTTTCCCCGTAGCATTGTATAACAGTACACTAACTTAGCTGTCTTCTCATTGTCTAGTCTGTTCCTTATTTTAGTATGGATGGCACCAAAACTAGAGAATATTCTCTCAATAGATACAGAAGATGGTGGTGTTCCTAGTAGTAGAGATGCAAGAGAGATAAATAATGCTGTAGCCTTCCACCATGTGGGGGGGGGGGCAGGGGTAGCGATTGTGCCTGGTCTGTGAAAACTGATCTGGGAAAGGGTGATTCAGTCGCTTGATACGAGATAACTGATATCCACTCTGTGACAACATTCAACTGATATGGCGACAGTTTAGCACCCTTGTAGCTGGGATGTAGAGCATATGCCACGAGGTGCTCCGTTGTGATCAGCTTAGCACTTACCTGTCTTCATTTGCTGACATATTAAGTAATTAACTGTCAAATGATCCAAGCACATTAATCAATTAGCAGATTAGCAATTATCTGTTCATTTGTTCACATATTAATTGTCATATGATCTTCTTGATCTCAATAGTAGAGTTTAATGGTGAATTGTAGTCATCATCCTCAATAATAATTACAATTATTTTCAATGTGTTGTACAAAATTAATAAATTCTAGTTTCTTCCATTTGTCCCGAAGATTATTTGTGCAAAATAGCAGATATGAGGATTATATACCAGTCTAATTAGAACTACAGCATATATGTATGAATAGGGTGAAACGTATATTATTACATATAATATTTGTTAAATTTAAATTGGCAGATCTAAATTTGGATGATGATTTTGTACCATTTTTTAGTTTCTTCCATTTCTTCCCAAAATGGAAGAGAAGAAAGTATTTCTTCTGTAACGGAAGAAACCCGGTTTTTACCGTCCACGGAAGAAACCTCTCAACCCTGTAACATTATTACATAGACGACAAAATTATTATAGATGGTGTGCGTGTGTTGAAAGAGTCCATGTCACTAAATGTTTAGGAGTGAAAGTAGACAAACACTTAAATTGAGATGATCAAATTAATTATGTTTGTATCGCTCAGTCTACCCCCCTATAAATCCCACAATGCAAAGCGCGGCTGGTTTGTTTTGGTTTGTAACTTCATCATGCTCTACTACCTCTACTCTAGTCTATGTTAATAACAGCTTAAAACTTATTTCCATAGGGGACCGAAATGTTACCATACTCTAATCTCCTTTCATATCGATCACAAGTGTTGAAATCTAAAGAATTCGCATACAACAACTGTCACTATGCACTGACTATGCTCAAGGCCTTTGTTTACGTCATATAGATCTAGACTACTAGATATATAAAGGTCTATTTTCTCAACCTCGTTATTAATATGGCCTTCACCTTCTACCAAAGTACATAGATCTACATATCGGAAGCGAGTTCGCCGCAGAAAATTGAACCGTCTTCCATGCACGAAATATATAATGATACACAGTGGTTTCTATACAGTGACATGTTGAAAATAAGTATTTTCATACATGACAATATTGTATAAATAAAAACGTCATTTATTGAAGTGAAAATCGAGCATAATTTTCCTCTATCTCGGCCGGTAATCTCGGCCCATATCGCCCTCCGCCCACATCCTGCAGCTTAGGTGGCCGATACCTGTCGGGACCACTGGTCGAGAAAGTAGCTATTCATAATCTAGGTAAGTGCCTATTTTACATAATTAAATACCGTTGAAAACAGCTTATTTTGTTCGAGTTTGGACACAGCTTAAAAATATTACCTCACCTATTGAAATGGCTCAAATAAAAAACAGAGATATGCCGATATGGGAGTTTAAAATTATAATACGTTTCATTTGTGGAGTGTGTGCATGATTAATGGCACCCAGATAGTGTGCCACATGTGGCTCACCGGTGGCAGAACCAGTGGCCAACCGGTGGCTAGCCACGACTGAGCCGCTTACGTTTTGTCCAAGAAATCCACCAGCGGCCCAATGGTGGAAAGCCACTGATGGCCCACCATTTTTGGCAAGATTGATCAAATTGTATTGCAAAAAGCACTAATGAAAACAAATTTGACTTGATAATACATTCATATCCAGATATTTAATTTCTCTATAACTGTTCGCTAATTTATCTACAACTCTTCAGGGATGTCAATGTCACTGTAACTCATCAACAATATTTTGTGTCTTCGGCACCACTGAAAATAAAGCATTTTAATGAGATTATCATACAATACCATAATGAAGAAGAATACAATGTATAATTTTGCGCTTGGTTAACCAGATAGTTAGATCTACAAGTATAAATGTTCCAGTATTTCCAATTTTTGTTTTTTTGCTGCAGCACTCTGTCTTATTTATTGTACGCTCACACACAACACACATAAAATCGACGGATTTCATAAGCAACAGATCACCAGTCACGTATGTAAACATTTTCTACACTGCATGTGTTATAATACATTTTTTGATAATAATTAATGTGATAGAGTATACTCACTTCAGTCACAGTCTATATATTACTAATATTAGTTCCAAAATGGATAAAACACTTCTATATTCAACGAGAAATAATTAAAAAACCCGCGCTATTCTGCAGTATACTGCATAGTTTATACAGATCTAGATCAAGTCAGCACACTGACGTAGACGTAGTCTATGTTTGTTTTGTTGTTCGGGGAGAATCTCCAGGCTGTCCCTTAATCAGCACAGCCTAAACAAGGTAGTCTATATAGCTGGAACGGTTGATATTCACAACGACCTGACTGGCTCGGACGATTGAATCCAGAATTTTACGACCCGGGATAGCTGACTCGGAGATCGAGCTGGATTATTTATTGGACTAGATCTGGTTATTGCCGCTAGTTGCCACTATCGAATCAGAGGTGGGCCACCGGTGGCTAGCCTTTGTCACCCGTGCCGCATGTTGCCACCTGTGGCCCACCTTGGGCTGGCTATCTGGGTAATTTCCAAAGACCAGGGAAAAAACAAACGTGACCAACTAATTAAAAACTAATAGAATCGAATAGTTTATAGATTATATCTGGCTTAATACTACTAATAAAGCGCAGCATGTCTATGGGCCGCACCGATGAATTGCACAGCAGCCTGGGCAGGGGTCTAAACAAAATAAAATGATTAATTTTCACCAAATATCATGTCAATAGCCCCAATTATGGACAGCAGTTAGCCGATGACTATCGATACACTACACAAAACATGGGCCATGGCGGCCCCATAAAACTGCTTGTACATATTTTAGTGTTTGTGTAATTTAGTCAACTGGAACAATTTTTTTTAAATATTTTGGTTGAAAACTAGTTATCTAAAAGACCAACAACATACATAGCATGGTAAGTTTAGGGGCTATAAGACGTGAATGTTTTTATTTATGATTTCACTTACGATTAGATTTAATTTATTCAGTATTTCTGCTTGTTTTATATGTATACTGAAAACACACTCAAGACTACTGGGGTCAGATGCCGCCACCTTTTCTGTGGAGGTCGCATTTGCTGGACCATGTGGTTTGGTGTGGCAGGTGCAACACCATATTCACCGATGAAGTCAATAAATTAGTTGAGTAACATCTGGGGCATATTGCGAGGGTCACCTCGCTAGGGAAATATTCCACAAATACTGTTGTGAGTCGGATTTGAACTCACAACCTGGAGATTTGCAGTGTAATACTCTAACCAGTTCACGATCGGAGAGACTTGTATAGTAATTAAATAAATGAAGATAATGGCTGAGAGATGTGCCGAGTGCTACAACTATTGATCATAAAAATCTAGCATTGTTTACTAGTACATTTGAAGTTTTTCCTAAACAAAGAAATGTGAGGTCATAATAAGTAATATATATATAAGTAGTACCTGTTATGATATGGACAACAGTTGAAATATAGTCTAACATACTAGGTAGTGGTTCCACCATAGGTGCAATGTACATGGATTTTAGAAAGGCATTTGGCATGTACCACGCCAGAGGCTCCTGACAAAAACTGGAAGCATATGAACACAAAGTCGGAACATTGGGCTAGATAAATAATTTCTTCCTGGGTAGAAGACATATAGTGGTGGTAAATGGCAAAATTTTACATATGCTGAAGGTGTTTGCAGATGACAACAAACTATTTCAGGCTGTACGATCTATGACTGACCATTTACATTTACAGTACATCGCCTGTGTTACGGTCACCATTGGAACCAGTGATTTATGGCCGTAATTGAGGACTGGCAGCAATATAAAACAACTCAAATTAAGCTTCATTGAATGATCATGATTGCTACTGCTAGTGAAATGAATACAATAAAGGAAAATTAGACCATGAATAAACATTATGTATAGTACAAGTTGAAACCGAATTTTATTAATGACATAGTTTTAAAGTACAGTCTCTGTGGCCTCATGGGTAGAACGTGGGTCTATTTATCCATGGTTATGGTCATGCAGTGCGGGAGGTCGGGGTTCGAATCCCGGCCGTGGCACTATAATACGAGGAAGTTTTTATCCAACCAGGCAACTGATAATGTTTGAATATGCCATATATTGTAAATTCTAAATTTATTTAGAATTAGTTCCCGTGGTGAAGGTATAAAAACAGACCATATACGACTCCCTCAT
The DNA here is from genome assembly GCA_025642065.1 of Paralvinella palmiformis. NCBI lineage: Eukaryota > Metazoa > Annelida > Polychaeta > Terebellida > Alvinellidae > Paralvinella > Paralvinella palmiformis. Next base: position 38,202 of record JAODUP010001085.1, on the reverse strand, counting down.
TTGAGGTTTCCAGCCACGTGAAGTCACCCATCTAGGCAGCGCCAGTATTCGTCACAATTATAAGATGAATGCCACCCCAGTCGCGTCAATATCACAGGAGAAGGATTTGGGAGTGGTAGTAAAAGTGAAGTTAAAATTTCATTTTACATTTCCAATTAAATATAACGTAACAAACAATTATTTTATTCCCTATCAGATACACTACCATACTCAAAACAATTACAACCAGCAGCTATCATATTTTCCGTTAAAATGTTCACCAAATCCTTAATTTCCGAACTTTCACGAGCCATTGTTAGTGTGTACTACACTCGATAGGGACTATTGTGTGACATCTTGACAGACAAAATGTCAGATTCCGAGAAAGTTTTGACATTATCAGGGTATCAAGCCCTACAGCTTTGAACTACTAGCTTTCGAAAAGGGTCACAGGTAGTATTAATTGTGAGGAATTAGCTGCAGCAAGTGCATATGTGAATCCAGAGCAGCCACGTGTGCTGCCGACACCCGGTCCACAGCGAGAGTTGGATTGGTATGTATTTGTTTGTGTTGGTATAAGTTTAATGGATAAGTGAATACACTGTGCCTGAATGAGAGTATTTCTCTCCTTCTATCACTTAACCTCATCTAAGATAAAGTGGTATTTGCCGGTACACGGGAGCTCTGTGGATGCATGGGACTCGTCCATATGTGGTTTATGCTAGTCTATTCAGGGATGTGCCGCCCTCGGTTTGTCTTTTTAACATTTTGTTTTGTAATTATTGGAGGGTTACGTTGTTTAGGGCCGGGTTTTGGCACTTACACGTCGGATATAATTAGTTAATCATTGGTTTTGTATGTATGTTTCTCTTGATACATCCGTTCCTCAAAGTGTCTCCTGCGGAGCTTGCTATGGCAAGTTGGGTTCCACTGTTCTCTGTTCATGTTTTAGCAGCCAATTGTGGAAATGAGTCTTGTTTTGGGGGAATGATTACATACTCCAACCACTCCCAGATCTATTTACACAGTTGTATGCGATGCAGTACGCCATTTTATACGTTCAACAAAGACAATATAGAACACGTAACACGAGTTATGAAAGGCCACGTGAAGTGTTTGGCGTCTTTGTTTGGCAAAGATGACGTCACATTCCGAAGTTTTCCGAAGATTTTTGTTGAAAGTTGTGGCCATGTGAGATGCCAGCAAAACAAGTTTTAAAACCACTGTAACTTTATATCTCTGATTGAAATTGATTTTAATATATAACACTAACATTTTGACTAATTTTGGAAACCTTTTCCTGTGACCTTTAAATCATCTCACGAATGTTGGGTCTAGTCCGGGCAACTTTCCCTTGCCTTTATTAAACAGAATTTACAAAACTGTTCGCCACAGTGGTTGGATCACATTAAGCTTATGGTAATGTGATTTGGCACCCTAGATTCAGACGCGACAAACTTGAGATAGAGAAGATCCAGCGTAGAACAACCGGAATGATACCAAGCCTGAAAGGACTCAGCTATGAAGAACGATTGAGAATGCCGAGATTGCCATCCCTCGAATACCACAGGAGGACAGGCGATATGCTCCAAGTATATAAGATCCTGAATGACATCGACAGAATAGCCCCAAGTATGATTTTCATAATAGTGACAGGTTTGAGCACAAAAAGGCACATATAAAAGATGGTTAAATCACATGCGAATTTATCTATGAGACAAAATGTGTTCAGCCAATAAATAGTCAATGATTGGAACTCGATTCCAGCTGGTGTGGTGGACATTCTGACCTTCAATACACTTACGATCAGACCCAATAAGTTCTGGCATGAAGAGAAATACATGATATAATGATTGATTGTGTCATGTCTGCAACCTAAATGTTGTAATAAGTTAGAATAAATGTTAATTACTAATACATGGTGACGGCAGTACAACCGAAGAGATTAGTGGCAACGAACATCTAAAAGCATCTAGATACATTACATTGTAATGATGGCTGATGACAATTCACCAAATGCCCGTGTGAGACCAATTTCTGATGAGACTGCCGTGCCGAAAAATCTACGTGGCGTCAAACCGCCCGCCATTTTGAATTCGGATGAAAACAAATTTGAGAACTGGTCAATCTGGAAACATCAATCGGAGAACAATCTGTTGTTGTTGCAATTGTATAATGTACCAATGAAATATCAACTCGCTTTGTTGGAAAATTGTATGGGTTTGCAAGCTCTGAACATTTTGAATCAGTTGAAATTTCCCAGAGGCGAGGAAAAAATCTTATTTCGATAATAAAAAACAAACAAATTGAGCTGCAAGTACTCGGAGAGATCAATGAAATTTACTAACGGTATGTTTTAACTCTTTTAACCAAAAGACAACGGATAATATTGATTTGTACCGTAATCAATTACGTCAGCTAGCTGTAACTTATGCGAATGTATGGTCGACGTGTTACCTCTTGATCGTATTGGAATAGGTACGACTGACGAAGAAGCCAAAAAGAACCCATTACAAATAAGAGACTTGACTCTGGATAAATGTATAGATGCAATAAGAGCTTCAAAAGCAATGGGGTCGAGGTTGAAAATGATGAGTGAGATCAGTAACGAAGAGATCGAAGGGAAACAATCCGTTAAAAAGGAGCAAAGAAATCCGGATTGCTCTAATGCATCTCGGCATAAACAACTGTGCATATTCTGTGACCCTGGACACTTTTTTCTAGAAGGAGTGTGCTAAGTGTAACATATACAATAATGCCTTTCAATGAAAATAGTACACCATCTATATGAGTGTGATAGCAGTGGTGATTTGGATGCCGAATGTGCGATTGCTATATGCATGTAGAGGACATAGACAATGAACACTGTATGCATACATCCATAAAGAATAAAGAAAAGAAAGACATACAAACCAAGCTACTGATCCACAAGAAACTGGTAGTGTTCAAAATCGACTGCAGTGCGACCACTAATGTCTTTGTTTACAGTAAATAAAAGTGCATGGTCTTGTTTATATGGTGGATTTCTGTCCCTTTCCTGTTTATTTGTTTGATCACTGTGGGGTTTTCCATTTTATGTTAATACTATGACATAAATATGGATTCCGTATATCATTTTCACCGTTTTCATACTTTGCTGAAGGAATTATATGCAGTTTTTAGTAACTTAATTGTGTTTCTTCCTTGCTCTTCTGTGTATGACTTATTACTGTCTTTGTTTGCTATTTTGTGCTTTATTTTATATTTAAACCACAGTGAGCTTCTCTTATCACCTTAACAGTCACAAGAAGAAAATTTCTGGTCAGATTGTCGACATGGCCAATAATTTATTACTGGATGAACTATGAATTGTTGGTTATTATATAGTTGTATTGTGTTAGTGTGTGGATCAATAAAACCACAAACACCGTGGTCTAATTGATAAAACATTAATCATACAGATATGCACATCGAGCCGTGATAGCGCATTTAGTTAGAGCATAGGACTGTTGCGGTTGCGGGTTCAAGGCTCCGTGAACCGTAGTGCTGTCATGTGGCGACTGGTTCACTTGTACAAAAAAATGAGTACCTTACACGACGCGATGGCTATGTGTTTGAGTAACGCTTTGCGCCTATAATGGCCTATAACAAGTAATTTGTTGGGCTAGTGGATTTAACTTTTAGTAGCCCGGGGGCTAGTGAGATGTAGTAATATGTTTCTGGCCCTGGAGTCACTAATGTACTCCAGAGTAAATATCTAAAAGAAGTCATTCTGACAATGAAAATACAAAATATGCTACAATACGACAGCTAAACCTTTGGCTTAATGTTTTGTGATTATGCGCAATATAGACACGAAGAAAAAGTACAAGGTCATGTGTTTGATTGTGGAATATGGCATACAACAAATTTTAGATTATAAAATAACATCATAACAAGTGAGATTCACAACTGTCAACTATGATTACTACGAAAGTGAACACACTATTAATGACACTGACGTCTGTAACTACACTGATCTGTTTGACGAGTCCGTGATTGGCAATCTGCCAGGTCAACCGTCTGTCTCTCTCTCTCTCTCTCTCTCTATCTCTCTCCCCGAAGGAGGCCGTGCGTCTGTAGAGCTGCCTCCACGTAGAGAGCTGATGGCAACAAAAGATTAACTTAAGGAAGAGATCCATACACTGGTCGGAAAGGGTGTGCTGCAGCCAGCGAGTGACCCGACAGATGAAGACGAATGTCAAATGGCGCACTTGTCTGGATCCAAGACTACTAAACAAGGATCTGAAACGAGAGCTATTCCAACTGCCAGCGTTTGATAAAGTACTGCCTCATCTGTCGGAGGCAAATGTCTTATCTAAATTTGATTATTTGTCTAGTATGGTAACAACATTTGGCACTACCTTTGGTCGATAGAGGTGGACTAAGCTGCCTTTCGGTTTGAAGGTAGCGCAGAGATCTTCCAAAAGCGGCTCGGTCAAGTCCTGGACGTTCTTGGCGGCATTGTGTGTGTCGGTGATGACACTGTCTTTTACGGTCCAAACCTTCATGTCTATGAGAAAGGCATGAAACTCTACGAGTAGCAGGTCGAATACTATAACGAAGGGGATAAATTATTGGACTATATGGAGGATGAAACTAGGGTACGTATGAAGCCGTTTGCACCAAATGTGGAAAATCGGAACAATGATAAGAAGATCAGATGAACTTTCGTACGAGGCGCAAACTGATGATGGCAACATAGTATTAAGAAATCGGGGACACTTCAAGGTTACGAATGAGATACCGATGTTAAACAAGTCAACAGCTAGTCAGTAGTCGGTTGATACGGAGGAGAAACTGGAACCAGTTAGTAAATTAACTCAAGAAAAACTCAGGTCCAGAATAGAGATAATTAACATCAACGGTTGACAAAGACTTTGTTAAAAAAAGGAGGATGCGGTAACAGTATACACCGGTGCTGCGACCTGGCGGCAAGCGTTGTATCGATATTGTGTCGAATAAAAGGCGCGTTACTTCGTATCACGTCTGCAACCTAGATCTTGTAGTAAATTAGAATAGAGGATAATTAATACAGTGTCAGACCATCTTTATTAAGAGATAAAGAAGATGTTTTTTACAATATTTTCTCTAGGCTTTTCACATCTAATCTGATGTGAATTCATCGAATGTGTTCAAACATGAGCGTAGATGAAAATGAGAAAAAGAAGGCAAACAAAAAACATTTTTCATTAAAACCATTATTATATTACGTTTAAAATAAGGTTTAAAATAACAATTCCTAATAGATGCCACTATAACATTAATCATGTATCTACTTTATTGATCTATTTATCCTATGTATCAAAGTAACTATTTTAAAGCATATTTCAAGTGTATATTCACAAATGTTTGAACCTATGCCTAAAGTATTTATCATTTTATATATCCAACAGTGTGTTCAAATTACAACACACACACACACACACACACACACACACACACACACACACACACACACACACACACCACACACCACAACACACACACACATTAGTAATTATTCAAAATGACTGGATTTATATGTTTTTAGCATAACTAATATGCTGTCTTTTATTCTGTCTTTCAGTTCTAATTCGAGTATACAATAATCAACAATAAATGAAACTATACAAACTGAGATGATGTTGATGTCTAAGGATGTTTTCCGAATCTTTACTTTGTATCAGCTGTTTTGTCATTGTACAGCAACTTCTTTTGGTTAGTAGGAATTTAGCCAGTAGTGTGTTAGCGTTGTCGTAAATATCCTGGTAATAAGCTATGTTTATACACTAGCTTGACATGTATGTGATTATTACTGTTATTATTACTATGTTAATGTATTATTAAGTGTATTCAGTGATTCTTAAACTTTTCATAACATATTTCCAGTTGTTGTACATTTAGACACAGTTCAAAGCTAGTTCTGGCCTTCTAAGGTTGTTGTAATTTGATTAAAGTTAAGTTATATACTTGTTTACCGATTGTCCCCCCTCGTCTTAGCATAGCCCTTTCATATATGTTATCCTCCCAGACCTTCATCAGTCAGTCAACACATGAAACTTTTATAGCAAGTTGGAGGGTTCGATTCTGTTGGTCCTTACGAGAACTGCATGAATGCTGCATGTTTAGAGTTTGTGTATATAAACAATATATTCCGCTAGGGGGTGTTGATGGAGCCAAATAGTATGAGTCAGTAATACCAAAGACAAGGTACAAAGTAATAAAATCCTTATCCTTGCACAGACTGTAAGTTCATTATATCAACTAAACTGAAGTATGACTGTAATCCTTCTAATGACATATCATGACATCACGTGACATGAATGACATATAATATTAAATAATTTGAACTAACATGGTATGAAATGAAAATCATATTACATCATAATATATATATATATATATATATATGTTATGGGTTTAGTGTTGCAGCCCCCTCTTTGTTGAATAGGTTGCTAGTAAGGGCGCTTTATTAAATATACATTATTATTATTGTTATTTTACAGATATATTAATTGGGTTATTATTATATTAGTTATTATGTGTACAGCGCCTTGAATGGTTCCTGCTAGTAAGGGCACTTTATTGAATATATATATATATATATATATATATATATATATGCGCGCACGTATGTGTGTGATTATACTTATTATTCTTTATTCCGCATTTTTCTAGCTTATATTCGATTAATCAGTATTTGTATACTAATTATATACTATCATTTCAGTGTTCAAGGAGACACCTGGTATAGTTTATGGATGTAAAGGCAATGAAGTAGCGTTGACTTGGAGATACAACCAAATCCCAAATTCGACGGTGATTAATCTTTACAACGAGTCATACTCTACTGATCATGGAATCATACATTGTTGGGATGTAAACATCAAGAACTGTGATATATATCTAAAAGATAAGGTGAAGGTCATCAGCATATCTCAGACTCTTGTGGAATTACAAATCTCAGATGTTACTATAAACGATAAAGGGAGATATGATCTGGAGCTATCACCACCGGTAACCGCTAGTGACACAGCCACACTACTTGTATTGTCAGGTATGATCTAAACTACGCTTAGTATCTGCCTTCAACCATCCTCCAGAAATGTTTTACGTCATTACGATTTACCACGGACACGAAATTAATAAAACATTTTATTGAATAGTTGTATTAATGTAGTAAGTGCTGTCACAAGAACCAAAACAAATATATGGTATGGTGGTTTAGTGAAATAGTATCTCTTTAAATAATTTCAGACTTATTCATGCTAAAAATCCTTTGATTCTGTACGTAGCTGTAGTGGAGACGATGCATTATGTACAGAATTTCGACTTGGACTCCATGTTTAGCGGAAACCCAAATAATTCCATCAGAAAAAGACCAGGAACATAATTAACAAAACCAAAATCTTATTTATGTATAAATTCTGGATAATGTTGATTTAACATGTCCCTATTTTGGTCTCATTTTCAGATTATATTTTGGAGAAAATTGAATGAATTGTTTTTTTCAGTCCCAGGCCATTGCATTTTTCCAGACTGTTTGAGGTGTCTGTGTGGGTTATTCTCGGATAGGATTAAGATTAAATTCCCCTCAAACTATTTTGTAATAATCTAACAAAGTGCCAGTTGTAAAACATCACCGGTATCAGAGAATGACCCATCAGCTTGAGAAGTTGTGTGTTTGTTTCTCCAAAAGGATGATTATATACAACATTCTTTACGATATTCTTTAGAATTCATGTCATAGTCCTCAATCTTTTTTCTTCTCTTCTCTCCAATATAAACATAACATAGCAAATGCTGTTGTATTTTTCCATATTGCAGAAACGTTTTCGGCAGATATTTACATCCAGAATAAAGCGGTTAATCCTAACACACTCTACAAAAGTCTTAAGAACTGTGAGGATATATCTGTATCAGTGAAGACGCATCATAATATTCAGGGTGATATAACTTTCTATGATGGAAATTATCTAGTGCATCGTTGTGTTAAAGTCATCACCTGTGTGTATGTCCACAAACCAAGACACGAAGAAATACGATTAGATGTCCAGGTGGATTATGAAAACTGCGATCCATTTAAATCTTTTGTGGTGATATCTGGTAATGGTAAGCTGATGATTTCTGGCCTTTGATATATATTAGTGTTATTTATCACGTGTATCCATATCAAAATATGTATTAATTGACATTCGTGCTTTGATTGTAATGTAGATGAGTATGCTTGTCCTAGCCGTGATGTTGAGGTAGAGGATGGGATTCACTATGGAGGTATGGTTGACGATTTTGTCTCGAAAGTTGCTGATAACATGATGTTACTGCTTGTAATAACATTAATTATTTACGTATCATGCAATATAAAGGATAACAGTTGTGTAGTGGTGGATACAATAACTTCTCAGTGGATTGGCATTATGAATATGTTCGCTAAACGCTTAAAATGGATATATACTGCAAAGCTGGCGAGCCTCGATGAAATCGAGCTCTGTTTTTAGTGTGTGTGTGTGTGTATCCCTTGCACACCAGCCGGATATATTATAATATATATATATATATATATATATATATGGTTGAGGGGAATTCATTATACACAGTATACGTTCAGAACACAGTTTCTAACACGTTCATGTACTCTTTTATTGCTTTGCTTTACGTTCAATGTGTTTAATGATTTGTAGACTTGTACATAATAAGCAATACTCTGTGGATACTATGTAATACTATGTGCGGTTTAGAATCTACGAAAACAAAAAATAGAAAGTAATTTGTTTTACTAAGCCCACCATCCAGTATGAATACAATTATTTATCACTTTATGGTAAGCACATGGGCTTGAAAACTTACATAATTACTAACTAAATACAGAAAACTATCTAACAAATCGCATACAAATAAATCTCTCTCTCTCCCTCTCTCTCTCTCTCTCTCTATATATATATATATTGTTCTTTTAATTAGCCTACCACATACCTTTGTGTAGCAATAATAAACTGGGGATTACATTAGGTTATGTTGTAATTTCTACTCTATGGGTTTGCACCTTTGGTAAGAATAGTCAATTCCAGGAAGTGCTATGACGTCACTAGACTGACCCCCAAGTAATAATTTCAATGAACACAGTGACCACTCACGGGTATTCCAACATCATAGTGTACACCATAGAAAATGTACTGCTTTTGGTATCATAGCGTTTAAACACATAGTGCATACAATGTGTAGCTACTATATATATATATATATATATGTGTGTGTGCGTGTGAGCGCGTGAGCACGCGAGCGCGCGCACACACTACCCGAGTCATGAAACCTTTTATTCCCTTAGGTTGTTGTTCATTTGTCAGCTTCTAGAAAATATATTGGTAACATGTATTGGATATAATTAAACTTTATCAAATGTGGACTTTTTTTACAATACTTTATAATATTCAACACATCCAATCCCATATGATGAAAAATCTTGTATAGAGATCGTTTATTTTAGCATTTATTTTAGGGCACAAGTGATTAGCTAATTGCAAATAAAATTATGTTTTTTATCCAAACGGAAACGTTTGTTGCAGCATTTATGTGTTTAGTAACTTGACCAGGTGTTTTCTTCATATAGATCCTGTACTTATTCCGGTAACAGTAATATTGGTGATCATAATCATCGGTTTGTCAGTCGCATTGTATTTAACCCTAAAGAGGTTACGACATCAGCAAGGTGGAAACAACCAAGATGAGGGGGAAAAACCCGAGGAGGAAACCCCAATGAACCAAGGTAATCAGACGAATACCAATAATAGTCCTCAAGTGCTGATGATAGGTGATCCTGACATTTCCACTGTTCTTTATATCGTTTGTGATTAGATATTTATTTAATCCATTTTATGAGGTCTCGATATAAACTGTTTATTTGGGGCAGTTGTAGAAGTGTAATATTAATTTTTGTTTTTAATTTATAATTTATTTAATTTTTTAATTCCAAATTCGGGGTATATATGATTAAATGCTATGATGTTATATCCAAATTGGCCTTAGATCATTTGATCATTGATACTTCAATACAAAAATCAAGAAGTTAACTAATTACAGGTGAGATTTCCCTGGAAATCCCCGTATTGGAATGCTTCAGTACAGGGACGTCAATTGTTTATTACACGAAGGTATCGTTCTTCCCGTAGATACACCCGTACAATGTATGCCAACAGGGAAAGATGAGGCAGAAAACAAAGACACTTCACAGGAGTTGACAAATCAACAACAGGTTAATAAAGAAAGTAGCAGCGAAAATCAGAGGACCGATAAATTATTGCTTCCAGTCCATGGACATATTGGTGAGAATGCGACTGGAGGTCCCGGAATAGGCAACAGTGAATGCGACGTATTTAGAGATTTTAAAATTCGAGAAACTAAACTGGAAACAGTAACACCAGTTGGTAGGGCTCCGCTACCTATCAGCCATTGTGACGACAATGGTGATGTCGTTTCCACTAATCTGGTTATCTTAGATGGTTAGACTATCTTATTAAATCCAATTCGAAAGCCGGCAGTTTTAATTCCCATTATAACAAAATATGACACCGTGATATAAAACGTGTCTTTTGGGCGGTTGTTGAATAGTGTAAGTTTAATGTAATTTCTTCTATTCTTCAAAAAATTATTATAGTGACTTTCGGAAGGGAATGGCTTTGTTGCCCTTCCATGGGTGAACGATTTATAATATTTTCTCTTTCAGAATGACTTTAGCAGATTAATATTAGAAGTAGGTCAAGATGGAAAATCGATGTGGAAACAGGCCTCCATTCACGCGGTGCCCGTTTTATATGTCTCCATTTTAAAGTCCCATTTCAAGTAATTTGTTCCTTAAATGGAAATGTACAGAAATCAAAGTCATCTCCAAGATAGTCATATCCATGTATTTAGCTTAGTATATGTTTAATTAAATAATAAATGGCGCCTCCTTAAAGTCTGCACTGGAATATTTGGGTTGCATGCATTAGTTTTCTTAATGAACGTAACAATGAAAGCCAAACTATTTCAGCATTGCCTAAATGTGTCCCGATAAACACCATTTTACTGTGATATAGCAACATTGTCAGCTGTTCAGTAAGCCGTAATCAACACATATATCACTCATAGGTTCTGGAAGGGATAGATGGAGTTCTTATTTCCAGACGTTTATAACTAGAATGTTGACACCTGCTTGTCATATATGTGAAAACAATTTGTTAGGTTAACGTATTGAATATTGTACTTTGGATACTATTACTAACAATCAATTATTTGTTGTCTATTCGTATATGGTTGAGTTGAGTGTTTATCCAAGGGATGACTTCCCGGTAAAACAAATCCCCACAAACAAAGCTATGCGCATAATCTGGTAGAACGGTGCTTCAAATAAATCCATGCCGTGTGTATAAAGTTTACAGATTTGTACAACCAAAGTAATACCTAGTTTTTATAAACAATATCATACGACAATACATAGATTTGATATACTTCATTTGTTGTTGTATTGACTTGTCTTCAATGATGCGTGTATTTGTAGTATTTGCTTTATTCTTATACTAGGCGCCTTTCTGGTAGTAAGTGACTATAAATTCCAGTGACTGTCACACACACACACACACACCGACACACGCATTGGCATACACGCATCGACACGCGCACGCACTCGCGCGCACACCCACAAACAAACAAACCAAAACATGTTTTTCTGTCTGGCAACATTTGTTTACATAAATTTGATTTGCTCCGAAAAATCTTAAAATATTACAATAAAACAAAGAATAAAAACAACAAAATATAAAGTTATAAATGGCACGACATGGAATTTCTTTACTAAATTACTAATTAATGTTATGTAGTACTGTTTTCTTAAATTAGGCCACATGTAAAAGACAGAGTCATACTGATTAATTTATTCATCCCAGGTAAAACAAATCCCGAAAATGTATAGGAAAATGTAAGCATGACGCAGAATTTTATGCGAATGAGGTGTTAGAACTGGTTCTTGATGACTACAATAATCACCTCAGTAATTGTAATATTTTTCTTCAAAATCGGCTTCCAAGTGCACTGTAATTACATTAAAATATTTATTGAAATACAGTCCTTAGCTGGCATAAAAATTAATATTCTTTTCATATAATGTGTGAACAGGGACTTGATTAGAGTGATTCACATAAGTAAATACCCCACTTTGATCTACACAAAATATGCTATCGTAGTCGGTGACAATCACAAATATTCTGCTAATATTAATCATCTAATTAAAGTTGAACATTAAAGTGTCATATTCAAATTCAAAGTGATAATCATATTTATGTTATACAATCCTTCCTTTTTCTGGTCACATTTTGAAAAAAAGAAACATTGGTTAGGATGATTGTTCTTTTAATACAATACACATTAACATATTATAATTTATATGTTGATGCCAGATACATCTCATTATTCCATTAAAACACAAGTCCTGGTGACACAAATCAATATTTTATTTATGTTTATAAAGCCGGTAATAAAACTTCGCCTTACCCAAAACAGGTTGGCTAAAGTGACGTTTGTTCAATTTGACTGTATCAGTGTTAATAGTAAAGGGCTTTACTTGTATAGATTTCGCTGTATCCCGCTTTAAGTTTTTATCTAATAAGCCTGAAGCATGATGACGTCAAAAACCAAAACAAACCTTTGCACTGTTGAAAAATTGTATTCCAAAACTGAAAATCATATTATAACTATATGCTAATCGTCCGTCATTGCTACTTTTAAAATGATACTAAAGTGTGGTATTCAACATTGTAGTACAATAATATTCACTGCACATAACAAAGACTGTTAAAATGTGATGTTCATAGTAAAAGAAGAAGATTAGAGTCCAGTATATTGGTAAATTTAATTAATTATTCATGGATATAATAATATGGTAAATTACACTTTATTTACCAATATTATTATCTATGATCTAATGGATAATAATATTGGTAAATTACACTTTATTTGCGCCTTTCACTGTTTCAGTCAATCCTTACACTGACACTGTAATTATAAATTTGACTTGCAGATTGTCATTCCGAATTAAAACTACCCAACGCTTTCTCAGCATTTCATCCCGCGGCCAACACATGCCAACTTAAATGTTTATATCGCTTAATAGTGGCTTGACAATACGGTACACAGGAGTTAGTTTTTGGCATGATTATAACAGATCCGGAACATTGACGTTTAATGTTAAAATGGCGGGATTATCACGGTATTATCGCTGAGCGGACCCCTATGAATCCCACAATGCAAAGCGCACCTGGTTTGTTTTGGTTTTTGACGTCATCATGCAATGGGTCTATTGGCTGTGGTTTCTTCATACCAGATTTATATTCTACAGAGTAGTGAAATAAACGAAGTCGGATTATCGGTATATGTAGTATCAGTTAACTGTATATAATAACAATAATAATAATAATAATAATAATAATAATAATAATAATGTATATTTAATAAAGCGCCCTTACTAGCAGGAGCCATTCAAGGGCGCTGTACAAATAATATGTAATATAATAATACCCAAATAATATGTCTGTAGAAACCCTGTAATGATTTATAAGATAATAATTATTTGTCTGTAAAAGCGACCTTAAATAGGTGTGTTTTTAGAAGAGACTTAAAATTTCCAAGAGACGACGCATTTCTAATAATTGCCGATATCCTATTCCGCAAAGTGGGGGACTGTAACACTAAACGCACAGTCACCATATGACTTGAGCTGAGACGCGGCACCTGCAATAGTATCTGACTAGATGACCTGAGTTTTCGGGATAAATTTCTAACGGAAACCAGTTCACACAGGTATTCTGGCGCCATATCATTTATAGATTTATAAGTTATTAGCAGAATCTTGAAATGGATACGCTGTCTAACAGGTAGTCAAAGTAGTTTTTGAAGAATTGGGGTGATATGATCACATTTTCTAGTATTTGTTACAATGCAAGCACTATTCTGAATTCGCTGAAGGCGATTAATGTTATAATCATATCTGTCATATATTATATAATGAGTTTCCTGGACGATAATGTGATTTGGTACGGTGTCCGTGTTCACCTTCATAATTTACTCTAACCCAAATCATTTAATAAATCATCCGAAAAATGTCAATGTTGAAGTGACATATGCGGATAAGTTGGAATTTCCCGCAGTAGACAATAACAATGAATTTATTTCCAATTGTACACATACATATATTTACAATTTAAATTATATACATTAATAATTATTCTAATGTGCAAGCTGGGGGACCTATGTAGCTAAAGATCTGTCTTCCTGTAGCCCCCATGAAACTTTATGTCACAATAATTGGTAACAGCCGGTGTTAGTATGTGAGCCAAAAACTATTTTTGACTGTCTGGTTGGGCGCGTATTTGTCACAGTTTGCGACGAATGTTCCGTTGAATGAAGGTGGCAGTTTGTTTAAAAGGTAGTTAAACATAAATATAAGGGATTGATACACCAATAAATCAGGAATTTAAGTATTCCCGATGATTTAATCTTTGATTCAGTGTGACTATTATAATGTGCATTGTGTATTACACGAATTGCTCGCTTTTGCAATGTAGTAAAGGGTTTTAAAATAGAGTTATTGGCATTTCCCCAGGCTATGATACCGAACACAAAATGAAGATGTAGCAAAGCATAATATAATGTTTTGAGACAATCAGTGGGCAACGCACGCTTTACTTGCTTGATGGAAAACAACGATGTGGAAACCTTCTTACATGCATTATTGATGTGGTATTTCCAGATTAAATGTTCATCTATGTGAATTCCAAGAAATTCTCAACATTGCTCATTACAGTCTTTCCAGATTCTTTCTAAATGAATGCCATTGATAGTTATATTTAATTGTTTGTTGGCAATTGAAAACAATTTATTTATATGTGAGTGTGACTCATACAAGGTTGTATCATCAGCAAATGACAAAATAGTTTACATTGATAATAATTTCCAATATCTTTCACATAAATTAATTACAGTAGTGGTCTCAGTATGTACCCTTGTGGGACTCGACAGCAAACAGCTACAGTTGATGATTTGTTTCAATCTATGTTAACATATTGTAACCGGTTCGACAAATAACGTATTAACCAGTCATTTACGGTTCCTTTTATTCCACATCTAAATACTTTCTTTAACAATATTTCATGGTCTATGACATCAAAGGCCTTTGATAGATCACATAGGAGTTGCAAGTGTATATTCTAGGGATGAATTAGATGCCGATTCGCCACAGTGGTTGAGTGGATGAATAATGGGATGAATTGTTGAATGATTCAGACGGAACCCATATTGATGTTTCTAAAGAATATTATTTGTATTTAAAAATGTCATTAACTGATTATACATCGCTTTTAAAATGTCGACAGTAGGCTAATTGGTCTACATTTTTTTAGAAGTGGTTGATTAGAAGATTTAAATATTGGCACGACTTTGGCTATTTTCATTTTATCTGGAACTATACCTCTTTGTAAAGGTTGATTAATGACATGAGTGATTGGGTTAATTATATGTGTGATTGTTGCTTCATTAGCTTTGTCGATATTTCATCCTGTCCAGAACTAGATTTAGGTTTAATTTTATTAACAATGTCAACGATATCCTGTGGCGCCACATGAAAATGTTATTAGGTAGTGATTGGGTCATGAATGATGGGAAACATTTATTTGGTGGAGGCACGTTATGACTTGTGCTAGTAACTATGTAGGCAACGAATATATTGAAGTTTCCAGCTATTTCTTTTTTGCCTAAAACCGGAATAATGTTTATAAAAAATTCGTTAGGGAAGGACGATTTATTGCTAAGCTTTCCTATTGCTTGCTTTAATGTTCACCAACATGTTTTGCTATCGTGTTTATTTTCTTCAAGTATTTTTTCTATAATATAAAGCTTTCATTTTCCGTTTTAATATATTAAAAAATTATTGAAGCAGTTATATTTTTGTATAATTTTACAAGTAGGTTTGCTAGTTTTTTTGCGAATAATTTAGCTTTTGTACGGGATGATGTTAAAGGTCCATTGGTAAACCAAGAATTTGACTCACGAAAAGGAAAGGATTTGTTGAATATAGAAGAAATATTTCTTATGAATCCATTACAGGCAGTTTGGGGGCATTCTATGTTATTTATAAACTAGAAATTTTGTGCATCTAGGTTTTCTTTAAATAACTGGATGTTTGCTTGAGATAATGATCTGGTTTTGACGACAGTAGCTTTATGATGTTGTTTTCCATTTTGAGTAATGAGAAACGTTCCAAACTGATGGGTGACGTCGGTGATAATGATACCAGAGTGATGAGTAGATGCTAT
Source organism: Paralvinella palmiformis (assembly GCA_025642065.1). Classification (NCBI taxonomy): domain Eukaryota; kingdom Metazoa; phylum Annelida; class Polychaeta; order Terebellida; family Alvinellidae; genus Paralvinella; species Paralvinella palmiformis. The sequence continues at coordinate 21,886 of JAODUP010001085.1, read as the reverse complement.
TTTTTTTATATGTGTATATGTGATCTATCAAGGTAGCCGATGATGAACATATTCTTGACGGCTTTGTAATAACCGGTAAATAGCCATGAGAAATAACGGTCTTAAGATATTCATTGGTTTGACTGTGATCGCCACATTTTAATAAATCGATATTCATAACACCCATGAATACACATGGCTTGTTTTCATGATGGATAGTATCCATAATACTTCAGTTTGTGTTCTACTTCAACTGAATCAGTGTGTAAGTAAGTAAGGAGGTTTATTTCGAACTATATACAATTAATAAGTTCATATGTTCTCTGTATGTCCGAGGCAAACACCAAGACATGCGTCTGTAATCTTAGCATATTTAATATACTGTACACCAATAATCATAATATATAGTTACTGAGATCAGTATTAACCTAAATTACCACCCCTCCCAACATTTAATTGAACAATTAGTTTAACCTTAGCAAGCAACTACATTAAAATAATAACAGTACTAGGTCATGCTAATACCCTATTACCTTTACACACCCCACACCCCAACCCAACTCAGTTAGTCTCAACCTTATGCTGATAGGACTATGACGAGTTGATGCTTGAATTATAATATTTAACAACAACTTGTACGCCATAATACATACAATACAACAGTAAACCCCCCAAACTCGGGGGTGGAGATTTATAAAGATTATGCTACCTTTCGAGGAATAAACCTTATTTAATTGTCGCTTAAATTATGAAACATATTTCCTTTCTTTTATTTTTGACGGAAGTGCACTCCATAACTCAAGTCCTTAACAAATAAAGTTTGTTGTCATTAAGTGTGTATTATGAGCTACGACGCCGGGATCATTACGACGTCTATTATAATGTTCATGGATCTCACAGTTCCTGGTAAACAATGAACATAGAGGCGATGCCATATTATTTTTTTAGTAATTATACATGAATATAAATAGTTGAAATTTGTATAAATCGTTAATTTTTAATATTTTACTCATGTGAAACAATGATATTGTGTGTTCATTGTACCTATATCTTCTCCATTGGTCAGTAATTTAAATTGTTTTTACATTTAGCTACATGCCCTTGTTTCCGAATAATATATCGTTCGTTTAACAAACATTCAGTAACAATTTGTTCGCCTTAAATCAATCTTCCAATATTTGTAATTCTTCATTCATGGATTTGTATAACGCTTCGGTAATATTTGATGATTGAACTCTGGTTGTGTCATCACCAAATAGAATAGTTTTAACAGGTTTTCTTTTAATTTCTAGGTAAATCATTTATGTAAATACTTAATAAAAGGGGTCTTAGTACCGAGCTCTGGGCCTGGGACACTCGACATATTACTGTATCAACCTTAGCTAATTTCAAACTGTTTGGTACTTCTCCCATCTCTAAAGATGGAACGCACACAGATAGTTTTATTTTTCACAATAAAATGGAGTTAATACCATCATGTCCAGTACTCTTTTTACCTTTCATGATAGTAATGATCTTTAAAATCTCTTGTTGGTGTTAAATAAATAGAGTTTATATTTGCATTGGTATTCATATGTTCTGTACAATGCTTTTTACTACCAAGGATACGTTCAGCTAATATTTTATTTACATTTATGAAGTTGTTGCAGAAACCATTCGAAATCTTATCTGGATAAGTTTCTTTTGTCCGTTAATCCCAAAAGTGTCTGTTATTTCCGTTTTATCCCAAGTTTTACATATCAGAGTATTAATGAAACCCCACGTTGTTCTTATTTTATTCCTGTATTGTTCGAATTAATAGATTTTAATTCGATGAACATACACTTAGAATTGAGTAACAATATCAAACATAATGCGGGAAGCCGGGTTAACACTCGAGCCATTTAAATAAAGCTTAGGATTCAACAAGCTGGTATATGTAGTTCAAATGGTTGGTTCGAGTACAGTTGGTGTGTTGCCAGACAATGTTTTTAAAGTTAGAGATGCTGAGAGGCCAACCAATAAGAAATAAGAAAACAGTAACATCTTTTAATGGTTTAGTAAATCATTATCGTGATAATATTCTAAATATGGCTGATATATATCACGTTCTCGTTGACCGAGTTGACCAAGAAGGGACAACCTCATATGATATCATGTTAAAATTAATCTGATGAAGCGTTTCCTAAATTGAAGCAGTTACTTTTGTTGTGCAAATCGATGCGTCTGATATTGCAGTAGGGCGTGCACTGTTACAGCAGTATAATGGCCGTTCCTTACCTGTAGCGTATGACAGTAAAAAGCTTACTCCTGGTGAACGACTATATATCCTACAGTTGAGAAGGATTGTTTATCAGTTTATTCGTCGATCAAGAATTTCACCGTTATTTATATGGTAGTCATTTCACATTACAAACGGATCAGTACCTTGCTATGTATGAAACAAAACAATGTGGCAACTGACCGAATTACTGCTTCAAACTTACGATATGAATATTGAATATATCCGCCGACACTGCTGATTACTTCAGTGGCAGTATTAGTTAAAATGTAGGTAAAACGTTCTCGTGGTAATTAATTGTGTAATTTATAATTTAAGATGACATTTTATCTTGAGATGAGAGGCATTGTTACACAATTTGTTTTTAGCAAACATATGAGGAATAAGCGGTCCATTATTGTGTATGTGGTACTTTTACGTGGGCTACTGAACTTTCCGTTATCGGGGTCGCTACGGTCCATTTAACACACTATTACTCTCTATCGATTTGTGACGGGTTGTCGTTCGTATTTAAAATGTCAGTCTGTATATGTGTGCGTGCGTGTGTGTGTGTGTGTGTGTGTGTGTGTATTACAATGACGTTTATCCTACATCTATAATAAAATATTGTTGGACAATTAAACCAACAATAACGAACCAATGTATCAGTTTTATACACAATCAGTCATTCCTACAACTAAAAGGGTCACTCTAGGAGTGACGGGACAATTTATCATTGTTGTTTCAGCCGAAATGTTTCACTGTCAGTTCTCTGCCTTTTAGTTGCACAGACAATTCGAGGTTCCGACATCCTAATTTTGCCACTACATAGATAGAGAGTTAGCTAGATCGATAGACAGATAAACAAAGGATTAAGATACTTCAAACTCTATTATCCATTAAAATAGGTGACAGCCTGATCCTGGTATGGTAGACACTAAGAACCATTAAAATAATATATATATATATATATATATATATATATATATATATATATATATAATACATATGTATATATACTTATGCGAGTATATAAATAGATAAATATATATGGATTTCTAGGGCGATGGTATTAGTATCTCATCAAAAGAAACTGACGGGTTCCTAGTCCCTGCGCGACCCTTGGGCTTCAACCAGTTCAGCCATATGGATTAATACTGGCCGTGCTCTTATGTTTATAGGAAGATTAAGTCAAACATTTCGTGCACAATGAAAGAAAATACCTACATACCTAATACTACGACATCAATGTCCCGACAGTGTCAAGTATTGTGAGAATGGATGTTTTCGTTGTGGGTATTTTTGGTAGAATAAACTTTCCAGAAGGGCATAAAACAGACATGGTACACGAATCTCATACGAATTATAGAATAACGTGGATAGGCATTCACCGATACACCACCTCCTGGATCACAGCCATTTCTAAAGTTGTATCAGAACCTCGGACTCGTAAATCGGACAGTAACGGAAATAAGGTAACTTAGGACAGCTCGAATAAATACATCGACACAAAAGCATCCTTTTCGAAGGTCACAGTCTATCAATTGTAAACAACTAAGCCAGACCTTTTACAAGAAAGCCAAAGATCAAACTTATGTGATTCTATATTCTGGAGTTTCTAGTGATAACAATTGCTAAACAAAAATAGCCTTACTTGATATAGGTTAAATATAATCTTCCAGTGGATGCTGACATTGCATACGTTAAAACTGTGGACCTGACTGGAAGTATGGAATTTTGGCACATATAGTTATGATACGTGGTCTAACCTGGCCGTCCATATGTGATGTGTCGGAACATTGAGCTATCGGAAGAATGGGCTGTCGGGAGAATGGGCTGTCGGGAGTCCACATTCAGTTTCTCAGACAGACATCTACACCGCGAGCGGGAAGATTAATCATATGAAATAAATGGTGAAGATTAAATTAACACGAAACAATAACTCCGATTTCGCCAACTGAAGATTTATATATAATATATGAACCTCAAATTAATACACAAAGAAGCTAATTAAGAATTTTAAGCATTCGTTTTCTTTCTTCCGTAGCTTCTCGTTTATTTTAGCTGCCTTTCTGATCGCACATTCTACAGGAGTGTAAACATTACTAAGGATGGTGTTTAATTGGCGTAAACAAAGTACGAACTGGGACGAAATTTGAGCGGTACAGTTTAATATGCTAGTAAGGTCACTGAACATGTCCGTCTCCTGGTTAATAGCGTGGTTTCGCGGTTGTTAGTGGTCGATGTTAAACTTGAAACTATGTCTCGGTTAAATGAAGCTGAATTGATAACACGAGGAAGTCACTGGACAGGACAGTATTCTGGTGCCGGCTCGTCTCCTAGTTTGTCTGCTGCAAAGGTCTTCTAAACAAACTACCCACTGCCTGAAACTGTTGAACAACATTGGTAGAGTCAGACCGATTGTTGTTATGACAACGAATAGATCACATAATTAAGTGTTAAGTATCAACAAATAGCATTCTTAAAGTTCAAAGTGACTATAACGGACACTGCTAGTTTAAACTGTCAATGACATTGACATAGACACACTATGTCTATATCTATGTCTATATCTATGTCTAGATCTATGTCTGACATAGATCTTGATATATTGTAGACCACTGATCTGAGTTTATTAGGTTTTTATCATGTACCTAAAATAAATTATATCTAATTCTGTTACCTCGAATAAAAGCAGCAATGATATATATTTCACTGAGCGAGAGAGAGAGAGAGAGAGAGAGAGAGAGAGAGAGAGAGAGAGAGAGAGATATAAATATATTTTGGCACTGGCTAAGAAAATAAAAAACCTATGCATCCATTAAACCTATGATTTAAGCACATAAACTCGTATTCTCTGCTCATGTTATGACAATTATTCTTACCGGATGATAGCCTTCGCATTTACCCTCCCAATGTATAAACTGGAAAAATAAAATGGTTGAGTAAAAAATATATTCACCCCCATATATATATATATATATATATATATATATATATATATATATATATACATACATACTTACGCACAGACGCACATACAGACCAGTACGCACGCATATACTAATATACAACTGGACGCTCCATAAAACACAAAAACAGTAAAAGTATCCATCCACCTTTTGGTAAAGTTTCTTATCATTTGGTGATAATGTGGGGTCACGATAGCTGTCACGATAAGTCATCTTCATCTTACCGATATCAAAGTCGATAATGGCGTCCCGGAATCTGTAATTTGTAATACAAGTCTATTATGATAGTGTGTTATTAAAAAGTTCTCACATAGTCAGTGGGCGAGTTCACAATTTATTGTTATTTCGCAGATATATAGTTCCATATTACCACATCTCGCCCTTTTAACAAACATTAGTATAATCACATAGACTAAAAATATGTTTTCGTCCCTACGTTCTTACATTCCCCCCTTTTTTAGAGGAAACTCTCTTTTTTAAATTGCTGACTAATAGCTATGGGTAATAATTATTTACAATTAACCGTCAAATAATTGTTATCTTCAACATACATTTTGTAATATATATATATATATATATATATATATATATATGTAATATATATCAGGTGACTGATCTGCAATAACTAGGTTTACTCTCGATGGACACAGTTTTTGCAGGCTTAAGAGGGCTATCCTTAGAACAAACTTCATTAAATGTGCTTAGATGATCACCAAGACTTGGTTGAAGTGTACTGCCTATTTGATCTAAATGTTCTGTATCTTGAGTATCTGAGTTCGTTGTAAGCATTTTCTTGCTTCTCTTGTTAGTTGGGATAACGACAATCATTAGTAACCTGTAGGCCTACTATATGTGACTTGAGTTCTTTGGTACATGTTACACTAGTAGCTGGTTTCCATGATGGATCGTGATGGGATTGCAGCATTATCAAATAGCCAGATCGGAGTTCAGGAAGCTTGGGTGTCCCTTGATCGTATTACTGTTTATCTGTCAAGTGTCTCTTCCCGAGTGGCTATTTCGTGTTCCCGTATCCCTCTAGTCATTCTGGACACAGTTGGTAGGATATATCTTAGTGGTCTGTCATATAAGGGAGAGCATTGGAGATAGGAGTTGAGCCAAAAAGTGAAAAGGTTAACTCGGGATCAGCCTTTGACATTTCACACTTTTTTAGTGCTGCCTCAGCAATATGCAAAAATCTTTAATGAATGTCCAATCCGAGCTGATGTTTATTAACTTTTCACGAATTTTAAGTGTGTCGCCCATTTGTCGAAGTTATCTGTGATACTTTAAACGGAAAAAATGAAACTTGTACCGGGCGAATACTTCGTTCGACTTTCGACTAACGGATTCTTCAAATTTAGTATAATATGTTTCCAGGAAATCGCGGTTTTGGTTTGTGATATTGTCAAATGTGTTGTGTATGTACCTTCCATCTTCACCGACCCATATCAGTCAGTCTCCTTTTTCGTTCAGGGGCCCCGAAATTATTAACTGTTCATGTTGCTCGAACCTTTTCCAACGCCTCTGGTAGATTGACTGCATGCCAATTCATGGTGGTTGTTGGCACTTCCATATTGAGAACAGTGTTTGTAGAATCAGTAGTTATTTTCTCGCTACACTAGTAGATTGTCGCTAATTACGCACATCTGACGTAGTTCAATCACAGCTGACAGGTTGATGCAACATTTACGTAGCTCAGCTACCTCAAATAAGGGAGACACATATATGGTCTGTAATTTACAGCTTCACCGCGGGGATTAATTCTAAATAAATTTAGAATTTACAATAGATGGCATATTCGGCGGTGTAAACCTTACCAGTTGCCTGATTGGATGATAAACTCCCCCTACTACAGTGCCACGCCCAGGATTCGGACCCCCGACCTCCCGCACAGTATGACCAATAGTAAGAAAGTCCCACACTCTCGTCCACTAGGCCAGAGAGATAACAGTGTCCATTTATTAGCACTTGTATATGTAACATGATGATGGTTGATGATGATTGATGTTTTACGGCCACTTTTGTGCACACATTAGGCTAAATGGGCCGGCGACCTACAAAAGTAATGTTAGAATTAACCAAACCGCGTAAGAAGACCAATAATTTCTAATTAGACTACTTTTTCGGGTTTTACATCGAAGAAAACTCTTCAGAATGAATACCTTTATGATATATTCTGATGTATCTTTCTAACAAAGGCCCTTCACGATTTATATAGCTGCTAATACACACGTACAAATGCATGCATGCACGTACGCACGCACGCACGCACACACAAGCGATATAAAAATATTAAAAACATATTTTCGAATCATTGAGAGCGCCACAGAGGAGTAATTGACGCGAATAAAACACCAAGAACAGTAGAGTAGGAGCTAAATACATATAATATTATTTTCTAAAAACAATGAAACATATCTATAAAAAAGAGAGTGATTTTAAATTTCTTCAATCAATCAGTATTTATTGTCAGAAATAGCACATCATTTGATTAATTTAATGATCGATCATTTACATTAGAGATAGTGGACCACAATCGGGAATATAACAAATTATGAGCATGGACGGCAATTCGGATCTAGTTATACTTTCTAATAATAATAATAATAATAATAATAATAATAATAATAATAATAATAATAATGACAGAAATGGCAGTTTTTATGTGGCTGGCAACTTCAAATGAGGGAGACGCAAATTGTCTTTAATTTACAGCTTCCCCACGGAGACTAATAGATTTAGAATAAATGGCATGTTCGGTGGAGAAAACCTTGCCAATTGCCTGGGTGGATGAAAAACTCCTCCTACTATAGTGCCACGGCCAAGGCGCGAACCTGCCACCTCCCGCACGGAATGACCATAGCCATAGGTAAATAGTGTCACGCTCTACCCATGAGGCCAAAGAGGCGGTACACAGGTAAGTGAGATAAATAAATAACCTTTTGAGCATCAACGTATACCGATAGAGAAATGTAGTAGGATAACTATCTATTACGAATCGAACCAAAGAAAACGACTTTAACTATAGACTCACTTATTTTGTCTGTAGAACATCTTACCACGCATCATGTACGCTTCGACAAGATCCGGGTCTAAATGGATCGCTCGTGTTAAAATCTGAAACAATCATATCGATAAAGGCCTTATGCATCTGGCAGATGACAACAATACAGGCTTCAGGAGAGGAAGAAAAACAATTGTTACTAGTTACAGACGTATTGATTCTAAATCTATCTAGCCATATTGAAATCATACGGTTGGGTATAAACGGCTCGAATGGTTTGCTATAATTACTTAAGAGGAATTGGTCCTTTTGTTGTTTTGATGTTTCCTTTTAAAAAGCTGGAACTGTGGCCAATAGAATCATTCCTCAGGCAGCAGGACAGTTAGAAGACAGTAGCTAGAAAGCACATACCAAGCACCAATTGAAAACATATTTCTTGAGTGCTTACCATAGCTTTGTTAAATGCACCTAAGTTTATCGTAATGACTGTGGCTCAAAGTAAGTGATGTACTTTGCTATATTTCATGGCTGTCTATTTTGTCATACTACGTTGGTGTCCTCATCTCTGTGGGCTATGTTATATAGAATAAACTGTCCTGTCTTGATTTGAAAGGATGCATGTCATCTCTAATTCTCCGATACAATTATGTTTTAGCTATTATTTACAATAATCCATTGCTCCTCATTGCCAAATTAATCTGTTTCATATTTCTCGTGTTATGATAATAATATTAGTTGTAGGGGCTAGTAGGAAGACAGCACATTGCTATACTTGTCCCACAATTTCCTCATTGTGTGTATGTTATACTAACATATTTTAACGTTCAAATCTCATTATTATTAACATGATCGAAAATTGTGAAAAAATTAATTACTTACTAAAAATGACTTACGCTTCGGATTTTCAGATAGTCGTGTATTTAATTTACGTTGTCCGAAGATCCACGTTTACCAAGATAGGAACTCTCTTAATAAACCAGATCATGATTTGTATACAACGTGGAGTTTTAGAATGATATTATCTTACCTGTATTCCCGCATCGTATTCCTTCCGCTCTTTTGCAGTTTTGCCCGCTGCAAGCAGTTTTCTAATCAAGTTATAGTTAGCTACAAAATACGTACACCATGTAACGTTAATGATGGTATATGATGCCACCATAACACATAAACGGCTGCTGATAAACACATTATGAATACATGTTTTGTACCAGGATTTATTAGACAAAGTGTTTAGGACGCTTACTTACGTTTATTTGAGATAACTGGCTTCTTTTTGACGTTTGCTATGTCAGGTCGTATTGCAGTTGGTGGCTTAGGAAATAGGACGTTCACCAAATAACGTTGTACAACAACAACAACAACAACAACACACACACACACACACCACACACACACACACACACACACACACACACACACACATATATATATATATATATATTTTACAGTTAATCTGTATAATCAGGTTATATGTAAATTACCAATTAAATTTATATATATATATATATATATATATATATATATATATATATATATATATATATATATATCCTGGAAATTCAGGAATTAATATTACATGATTATTCAGATTAACTGTACAATATATATATATATATATATATTTATATATATATATAGTCCTGTAGACAGATATTAGTGGACCTTGGTTCAGGGATGCAACTTTAAAATCTTGTCTCGGAGTGCCCTCCCAGAATGGATCCGACAGAGTGGTACACCAGCGTACTGAATGTTTAGGGATCAAATCCAAGTACGTTAGCTGTATTTGGGAATCACGTGACTATAGTTTTTCCACAAGAATCAACCCATACTACCATATGTTCAAGGTTTGATCAGATAATAAACACACATCTGATAACCCTAGGCCCATGTGACTTGTATTTACTTCTCTGCTTTTAGCTGCTATAATGATTTCCCAACATTAATCCAAAATATTAATCGTTTAATTGTTTATGTTCATTTGCGTTCTGGCTAAGACTTGGCGTGATACCCAGCGTTATTCAACGTGATACTCTGCTAATATCAACACCCTTCTGAATATGCCGTGCTCAAACTTAAATCTAATGCTGTAGATAGCAATTTGTTGACGTTTTGTTTACATATTTGCGGCGTTTCAAATCGGCGAATATTTTACATATTGGCGAAGTTTTAAATTCACGAATATATTGCCTGTAGAAAGTGTGTGTGTGTGTGTGTGTATGTGTGTATTTGTGTGTGTGTGTCTGTGTGTGTCATGAGTGCTGTGTAAATCCGAATATAATCATGGTAATTATGTTACAATTACTAATCGCATTGCTAGAACACACTGAGATTATTTGTTTATCTTTGCGGAAAACCGTTCACGACCAAATATAAATATAGGCATATTAGATTTAATCAGGTATTTATTTAGGTGGGGGTTATTTGTAAGACCACAACGTATATGCTCGTGGCATAACATAGAAAACAATACACCATTATACCATTTTATCATGATATAGATAGAATGCTTCGCTCACAAACTATTATTAGGCTTTCGAATAGCATTGCTGTATAGTATCAATATATAGATCAATATATAGGTCAATATCGATGTTGATAAGGTGACGAAGCCATCACAGTTCTGTAGGATATTTTACTGTAAAACGTAATAATTTGACGGCGTTTAGGCTGAAGGCTGTTTTTCATTGGTTAATTTCGTCAGCTTAAAACGTTCGTTAACAATTTCCGATCTACGGTATCTAGTTTGGGGCGGAAATCAGTCATCATGTGATAGATAACGCTATGACTACCAGTTAGAAACTGTCTACTAGCCAGGGGTCGCTGTTGGGTGGGTGGGTGCGTGGGTCGGGGTGTTCCGGGGATTCGACGAGGTTGCCGGATTCTGTGTATCCCCATCACGGGGTCGGGAGGAAGCGTTGTTATCTATACTAAATGAAAGTCCGTGTCACTAAAACGTTTGGTCCTGTTTCGGACGCCAGGTTGATCAACAAATAAACAAACCGTGAAGGTGTATTAATGGAATGCCGCTAATCTTACCAGATCAACAATGCCTATCTTCTTCTCGCAGTTTCTTCTTCCCATCATGAGCTGTTTGGTCAAAATTGGAAGACAAATATGATGACTGATTAATCTATTGTGCTACCATTAATAAGGTTAGGGGCGTTGATACTTAATTTTCTCATTCCGTACTTTTGTTACTGATTATCGCCTTTCTTGACAGTATGTTTGTCCCATTACGGGTGTCCTGTCGGGTCATAATTCCGCGTTTACAGTATTAGATGAAACCATATTTCTAGGCGAATAATACATGCCCGAAAGATGTCGGTTTTTTGAAGACACGCACATAAAATCAATCAATAACAACCACATCTACTTTATAAAGATGTATAGTAAGTTTCAAAAGTTTATAAAAAGAATGTGATTAAATGATCTTGATCTTGATCTGAAAAAAAGAAGATTATCTGTTGTGTGTATGTGAGTGTGTGTATATATGTGTGTGTATGTATATGTGTGTTTGTGTGTGTGCGTGTATTTGTGCAGTGGTTTTTATTTTTCCACTGATATAACGTAGATAACATTTGCATGTTTCGGTACGGAATTATGAGTAATTAAGGGTACATGTAAAATAAGTCAGCGCTTCAATATACAATATATGTTTGTATTAATGAGTTCTTAAATATTTAGAAACGTATTTCATATTTCATGCGCGCGTCAAAATACTGAATTATATTATATTTTGATGCTTCGGTTTGAAATAAATTAAATAATTTTGTTGAATTCGAGAAAAATAATGGCTTAATTTCTCATATTCATATTCAGCTGAATTCTGAATTATTTCTACTTTATTTTTTACTTTTTGTTATGTCAATTTGTGAGCGACCGGCTACCAGGTGGAGCTATTCAGTGCTGATGCCTAGTGCTCGATGAGAATCCAACTGATAATTGAATGCTGAGCTAATTGACTTACCTTGTAATAGACATCCCTGTTCTCTACAGGTATGCCGTGATCGTATATATCTCCGGCTATTAGTTGCTTACCGCGATCGAATTCTTTGAATGCCATTTGATATCTGTAATATTTTAAATTAGATGTTCACGGGCATGTAATGGTCATCAGACACGGGTGAGTAGCCAGACAAAAGGACAACTGTATCCTGATATCAAACATGCATAATATCAGGGATAAACGAATATGTATACATTTATGCCTATAACCGAAACTTATATATATATATATATATATATATATATATATATATATATATATATATATATATATGGCATAGTTAATCTCTATAATCAGATAATATGAATATTACCTGACATTTTCAGGTAATCTGTATTAATATCAGTTAGCAATAGCCGTATTACCTGAATATTTCAGGTAATATACACATTACCTGATTATACAGATTAACTGTAACATATATATTATATAGACTTAATGTCTAACTTATTCAAGTTCTCACTTCTTTTCACTGTAGTACGAGTTACCAAGATACAGATATCCTGGGATATAATGTGGATGTGTCTGGGTTATCACTTTTAATATCTGAAACAAGATTCAGCTTAAGAATTTCACTACGGAGATTCTACAGAAAAATATATATATATATATATATATATATATATATATATATATATATATATATATATATATATATATATATATATATATAAAGACACTGGATGAGAGCTTATCCAAGACGTTTTTAAAAGAAATAAATTAGGCAAATTTTCCTATAATTCTTACAGGTGTAATTACTAGTAAGAAAATCTTTGTCCAGCTAACATCGTAACTAAGCTACTCGTCAGGTATCTCTCGTTTCACGAACTTATACTGATAGGAATGCAAAGATGATACACACCTATCTGTTTAGAGATTGACTGCTATGACGTACCCGTATGGCTCTTTCATAGTCTTTGGCCAATATGCATTTATTAGACTGTACCAGTTGTTCCTTTAACCTGCTGTTGATCTTCACAGTTTGAGAAAATGGTATTCTCGCATCAAGAGGTAAGCCTTCAGCATCAGGAGCGGAATTTTGAACTTTTGATAGGATAGAGTTACTGCTGAAAAAATATAAAACTAGGATGAAGGGCTCACCAACACACATACACACACACGTAGCCTGCATGTAGCCGCTTTCCTGTGGGCGTGACATATTTGTCGCGTACGAAAAGCGAATTAGCTTGTTCCCACAGGCTGATGAGTAGACCAGACACATGCTTAGGTATACGCAGACATCTATCAATATGTGAAGGTATGGAACGTTTTATTTTTAGATTAATGTATGTATAGTTGTATTTAGATTTATGGAGGTAGGTTTCGAAGGATGTTTAGATATGTTGATGCTCTGTGCCTGTTGCCTCTTGCTATGTACCCTAAAACACACACACACACAAACACACACACAAACACACACGCACACGCACACACACACACACACACACACGGTGAAACGATTGGAATACATGGTGAAACGGGATGGTGAGCCATTGTACATGTCTCAGCAGGAAAAGTCGCCACTCTGGATTCAGTCTCGTGAAGAATCGTCTAGAGTTTGAATACACGCTTCGAGATTATCTGTACCAGTGGCTTATTCCATACAGATAGAACACACACACCTACACACACGCACGTACACACTCAGGCACGTGTACACAAAAACAGCAGACTGGTGAAACATTACACATGTCTCAGCACGAAAATTCCCCACTCTGGATCCAGAGTTTGAATTCACGCTTCGAGATTATCTGTGCCAAGGCCTTATTCCATATGACTAAATCACATACGCAAACAGATGTGTGTTTGTTTGTGTGTTTGTGTGTGAGTGTGGGTGTGTGTCCCCTCGTTAACTGCCATAAAGATCCAATTAGTGCCGTCTAATTCCAATTACGGTTTGCATCACAGTGATAATTTCGACCGTTATTTTCCTATTGATAATGTTTAGTGACTTGAGCGACCTACGTTTATGGGCTATACAAGGGTATTACACAGGAAATCACCCCATGGTTCAGGAAACCCCTCAATTGTTGATCCCTGTCAGTGCGACATCAAAAGGCAATCACTGAAGTGAGCATCTTGCCATTCACACAGGACTGCATACCAAAATGGAGATCACTTTCCTTCGGCACTGTGCTATTTCTTTACCCAGAGTTCTCAACGATATCCAGTCATCAGCCACTCTCTTGAATACGAGTGGGACCATAGATGACCTTTTGAAGCATATACATCTGTTATCCAAGGTTTTTACGGAACTACATGCATGACTGCAGAGTAAAATTATAGTTTTGAAGCCAAATGTTTTCTGGTATACAGAGACAATTCGTAAAACAAAGCATGAACGTGGTAAAGTGAAAAACTTTGGCGAAGAACCATGCTAACTATCCAGTGACGGCAATACAAGGAAAAGTGTCGTGAGGCTGGGGATTTAATCTCCAAATCAAAGAGGACTTATTTCTCAGGGAAACCAACAAAGTATGGAGGTAGTTAGAAATGTCTGTTCAAGATCCCAAACAAATCTTACCGGACACAAAGGATAAATGATCCTGCCAAATTACTCATCTGACGAACTTAACATCAAATTCAATGATTGCTTCACGAAGAAGATTGCTACAATTAGGGACACCACTAATAGTCATAGACCTCACATAAGTGACAATATTGTTTTGGATGCTGATGTCAAATTTGAAGATCAGCCTCTGATTTAATTTGCATCTGCTACTCACGATGAGGTACAATATATCACCCTGAAGTCTCTATTTTAGTCTTGCGAACTTGACCCACTGTCTACAACTCCGTTGAAACATGTGCCAGAATACATACTTCTTTTGATTACTGCAATCATAAACAAATCATTTGTAGAATCCACTTTGTTTCAAAAAGGCCAATATTGGATCAATGTTAAAGAAACCAAATCTGCAGAAATAGGTGTTGAAAGATTACTGACTGTGACTGTGATAGGTATGCGTCTAAAAACTTACAGATTTTATCATAATCTTCTGTACGCTTAGAGTAAAGGTCAATCTACTGAGACCGCGCTTCTGAAGATTCACCATGACCTTAATTGATTGATTGATTTTCTTTAGTTTCATGATCTATGATCGTTAAACAGGGAGAGGACACCAAAGCGTAAACACTTATTTCCAGCGTGGTCCCTTTTATTGGATGATTGTAAAAAATCCTCCCCCACCACTCACAAGGGAGCAGAACCGAAAGATGGAGCCAAAATACCCTGAGAGCGATCACTGCCAGAGTGTATTACGTCCCCAGGGAGTTTGTTATATCCCCCTTTATTTTAATTAATTCAGTGGAGATAGCCATTTAACGTGGTCAGCCGCCCACGATGTTGTGAGCCGAGAAATTAATCCCTAGAAGAGTTTCGACCTCTTAGTGGGATCGAATCTGTGACCCTTGGTACCAAGTGCCAGGTGCTTAATCGCTAGATCACTAAAACATTAAATAACAAGTGCAAGTCAGCACTAATTGCTGATTGACGTGTCTACTGCTTTTGATGTCATTTATCATACAATCCTTCAAAAGAATACTCTTTTGGGGTACATTCTACTGGTTTTAGCCTTACCTCTGACGTTTGAGTCTGAATCACACAACAAACCCGTGAGATTACTTGTGATAATAGATATTTCATAGGTGACTGGAAAGAAGTCACAGGAAACAAATCACAGAAAATATTTTAGAACATTAACCACAAATTCCACAATAATTATCACGAAATACACCTGATATCATAGACATAGGGAAATAATCCAAGTTACTGAAGAGCCGCCATTATGGCTGCACCGGAAGCTAGATTCGAAGGCGAGAAGGAGCAGACTGAAATGCTCTGACGTCACATGTGCGATCTCTATACTAACGTGGATTATAGTTACTCTTGAGCGTTAATATCTGAGCCATTTTTATTCATCTTCCTCTTGTCAGGTTCCTTCTAGCTCAAACTGATATGGTTGCGTGTCATTTGTGACGTAATTTAACAATGTAGTTGCGTTATGTTCTGGAATAATTCTTTGCTCATACTTGTTTATGTGGGTTCTACAGTCTTCAGGTCAACCGGATATGCTGAAGTGACGTCAGCATTCCGGAGCTTCCGGTCTGTGTCTAGCTTCAAAATGGCGGCGACCACAGGCGATTAATCAGCACTTTGAACTGGATTATTTAATATGTGGGTGATCATTTATACATTTTGACATTATTTATGATATTTGTGAGTATAGTTCTCAAATTTTATTCTGAGGATATATTAGCCCTTAAAAGGATTTTTCATAAGAAAATCCTAGAAGTTCCCGATAATACAGTGAGAAACAACGAAAAGCAGTGATGAAAATAACACACTGAAGTTAAACAACAAAATATTAACGGGACGCCCTGTTCCCGATTTACCGTCTCACTTTTTGTTAAAGGAAGTGTTTCTTAGAGAAAAATCCAATAATGAATCGATTTACCTAACAACAGCCATGATTTCTTTCAAACAGAGCGAACTTTCTAATGTAACAATGTCTTCTGATTTAATACTGATGTATTAATTACTACGTGCTTCCAGCCAATCTGATGTTGGTTGTGCTCAACGTTTAAATTCGAACTATATAAAATTTAACTGGTAGTATTTGGCGCCAGGTTCGAAACTACTTCATTATCTATTAATAAAATCTGTAATCATATATTTCGGCATGGTATTGTCGCATCTGCTGTTGGTATTTATAAACGACTAGTACAGATGACATTGCTCGCTTCAGATATTGGGTAATCAATCATAAGGAAAACGTCAAGAAAACAAGAATGCGAGAATGATTAAAGTCTTCTCTAGTAGTAGTAGTGGAAGTCTTGTAGTAAATGTATTTTATAATATAAACAATAATGTTATCTGCTATGCATTCATATTAGATAATGTTACATATATACCACCAGGATGACATCAAGTAATAAGCTGTAATCTTAAATAACAAATACTCTATGAGTGTGGTAAGTGACTATATGAGGAGGCGAGGTTGACCAAACTATTATTTATTTAGCTGTCTATGCCAACCGTCCATGTGTGCTGTTCCAATTGATAAATTAGTGTAATGTATTACAATATATAATATAATAAATGCGCTTCACCTAAAACACGGTCATTAAAGGGACAGTTAACCCTGAGATAATATTTCTTAAACATATAATGCTTATAACAGTAACCAAACATTCCACAATTATAATCACGAACTATACCTGAATCATAGATATAAGGAAATAATCAAAATTACTGGAGGACAGAATGCACCGGATGACAGATTCGAAGGCGGGAAGGAGAAAAGTTAAGTGCTCTGAGTTCACCAGTTAGTGTTCCCGGTTCTCCTCGTGCTTTCTTCGGTGATTCCGGTTTTTTTCTGAAACACTGGGAATCATCTTCATCTAGTAATGGTTCTTCTGGCTCAAACTGATATAGTTGTATGTCATTCATGGTGTAATTTTAACAAGATTAGTGCATTTTGTTCTGGAATTATTCATAGCTAATACTTGTTTTTATGCTTATGTGCAACGTTCTCCAGACTTCAGGTTAAACTGCTGGGCTAAAGTGACGTCAGCATTCAGGAGCTTGCGGTCTAGTTTCAAAATTGCGTCGCCCACAGGACATTAAAAGTCGATTAATCAGCACTTTGAACTGGGTGTTAAATTAGTGTAATGTAGTGCAATACATAATATATGGGTGATCGTTTTCAGGTTTTGACATCGTTTACGATATTTGTGAAAATAGCTGTATTAGTCCTAGAACTGTGAAATGAAGGTGAACTATTCCTTTATGGGTTTATAATAATTCCTTTAGATATCTAATGAAACTACTTGTAACATCAACTGTATTATCGTTTCTAGAGGTTTGTGCCATGTCTATGGTGCCTGATAAATAAAGGTCTTTGATACAAATGTGCATGTGGTTGTATTAAAGGTGTCTTGTTTTGTGCGAGTGGATAGTACTGTTTACATTGAATATGCTAATTGGGCGGGGTTAGAAGCAAATTAGAATCCACTGCTAGTCAACAGGACTAGTAACTTTCATAATGTGTGAACGTCAGTGCTTTGTGGCATTATAGATGTACTTAAATGTCAATTTTTAAGAAAACCAACTACAGTTCATTAGCAGCTGATCCCAAAAGAGCATCTAGTTTCAAATGATGAAGCTTGGAGGAATCTAAGCATTTCGAAATGAATTCGTTGAGAGAAAACAAAACCCGGGCAGGGGGATAATATGGACGGAGTTTCGTGCGGTGACGATAAAGACACAGGGCGATGTTCACACTGTGACGTATTTTCCTCGGTGTGAACAACCCATTCGCTGGTTAAAACATTTTAACCACCCCAAGATATAATGTGTATATCAAAATAGACAGACAGCGTCCCGATGGTTGTGGCTATTTATATCAAGGATGATTTATATTCCATTATTCCGGACTATTTTTCTATCAGTATTGACGGTAATTAATTTGGTGATATTGACTATATGGTATACACGGTATGACCTTGGAGTGATTCAGGAACTATCTATCAGAGAGAAAGCTATAGGCTGGTTATAATGCTACGGATTCAATTGTTTTACTGTAACATCTGGTTTACCCCAAGTATCGGTATTGTGAGCTCTACATTTTATTATTTACATAAATAACCTACCAGGTTCCCTTTGCTGCATCACCTGTATCTAAACTCTTTCTTAATAATACAAGGCACTGAGTAGTTGTTATTGTCATTACTCGTTAAAATTATTAAATGCTAATCCAGGGCTCTATATCGTCTCGTTAGGTCATGTTTATTGTGCTAAATTTTAGGATAACGCAATCTCACCAACGCAAGCAAAGCCAAGTGCTGCTGAAAAAACATTTCTTATCTCAAGCTAACTGATGGAGAAAAACTACTTAGAATCTGTGTAGCTAATTTATAAGGTTGCTTGACCGCGTCTACAGAGCGTTCGGTAATGATTGAATAAAGCCAGTACTGACTTACTTTAGTGCAGTTGCCATTATATCCACTGTGCTGGACACAGCTTGTTGATTCTATACTTCGTTTATTAAACTCTTTATCTCCACCATGTCAAAAAGGCTCATCACGAAGTAGAAGTAGGCAGGTTGACTGAGATATACACCACCTGATCAGCTGCCAAAGAACAATAGAATGCCATACAGGGTTCGAGGCATTAGAAGAATGTCTAAGCTTTATGCTTGAAAATAACAACCACACAGAAGAAACATAATGTTCGACTCCAGAGGTGTCTTCACGTCACGCACGATATAATACTACCTAAATTACCAACGTTTCTAGCAGATATAGTATGTAAATTAATACAATATTTGGTCAAACTGTCTATACGAATAAGTTATGGTATTCTAAATAAAGTAAATTTTAGACTCGCTTATCTACCCGATAAACTAGTGATAGCAAAATAAAGAATTTAGGGAGTAGATATTAATTCATGTTTGTTGATAGGCAGTTATTTTGGGGAAGGAGTTAAAATATCAAATAAGAAATGTGATTGGCTAGATATCGTGAATAGTGCTGTACAAGGTTCGATATTAGGACCATTTGCCTACACTGTTAATTCAAATGATCTACTGTACGTTCTAATAGAAATTTGTGGATTGTAAACAATTCTGTTGATGATAATACAATAGGATGCTACGGTAATAGTATTCATTATGATAGTTATGATAAAGTGATTAAATTATTTATTGATTTCCTGTCTTAGCTGGTTTTCCACGTCAACACAAAGTAAGAGCCATTATCAGAAATCACGAGCTTTGTATTCTCACTCATGGCAATAACTCGCTGATGGCGTGATTACAAGAAGTTTCCTCCAACAGTAAGACTAATTACAGAAGGACACCATATATAGATAAGCATGTGTAAACCACAACATAACATTTTATAAGATAGAACCAATATTATGTGAGATGGACTCAAAGTAATCTGGTCAAACTCCAGTAAAAGCTGCATCATCTGTTACGGTTCTGATAACTGGTCGATCTGCAATTATTTGTTGCATACTATTTGCCTTATCCCTGTGACATAATACACGTTGAACAAATAACTTCTTTGAACTCACTGAGAAGTCTATACAAAAGTGATGACGTAACCTCGTAATGATTATTGAGTTCGTTTCGAACTGGTTTTTGAATACTGTCTGGAATCAGAGCTGACGATGTTATTATTTGATGGGATTTTTGCCTTATTCAATCCATCAGAAACTAAGATGAACAATTGGATCCAGCAGATAGAGGCCATTCTCTCTCTTCTCCAGATTGGTCCCACTTTCGACCCTCCAATAGGAGCAAAGGGGGAGGGGGAACTTTACAGGGGCGCTATTTCGAACTGAAAAACAAAATCCATATAAGTAATTTGTTGTGATATTAAAGTTCAGGAAAAGCTAACAGCAGCTCCCATTTTGGTCTGGAGGCCTTCTGCAGGCCTCAGACTCCACGCCTTAGTTCGTATTTATGTAGTCTAGCTTTTTGCATATGATGGCATAAGAAATCGGTTGACAATGGCCTTGAATAGTATGTCATATCTTATAAAACAGGTTATCACTATCGAAACATCGGTCTATCATAACTTATATCACAGCTATTGTATCCTTGCAAAAGGCGCTTCATATTAGATAATTAATACAATTGGTATACCAGAAAGATATGTGTTTAATCAAGAACTTTTTACAGTGCTTTCTAAAAATGGCCGGTATACCGACTTATAACTGTGTCAGTGAGATATTTCTATTCTACTAGAAGAAACTGTAATGCAAATAATGGATTCTGTTATATCCATTTCTCCATGAATAATTTAGGAAATAATATTGTTTTCAAACAACTATTAGATATACAAAAACACAAACTAATTGATTAATGATATTTTGAACGCATTTCTTCCAATATAATTATGTCGAATCCGTAAAGCAAAAGTATTTGTTTATTGAGTGACACATAACTAATAATTTTATATGCTGTGCTCCGCCCTGACTTTAAAGCTAACTTCTTCGGAGAGATGATGCGTTCTCCAACTTTTATTCTATGCGGGTTAGAATAATATGAAAACAAATTTCAATGAAAAAGCGCCATAGTCCTAACCAAACTCCTAATCAATGTCATAATCACTGCCGTTCAAAACTATTTTGGTAGATGATTTTTGCGAACAAAGAGATTATCAAACAAACAGGCAAACATTCGCTTTTATGTAAATACATTAAGGGGCCATCTCGTTTTACCCTTATGTTATGCTACGTTTCACTTTATCACCTTACTTCTTAATGCCAACTACTTTCGGTCATATAGTGGATGAGTGAACAACTCATAAACAATGCCTAAAATACATTCATTCACTAGTACAAAAGATGTCTCTTAATTTCCCACATCAGGTTATTTATTCAGATATTATAGTTACGATACAATTTATAAGATAAAATGAGTAATCTTTACGAAGAATAAAGGTTTGTACGAAAAATAAACAATGGATTTTTCACATGCTCTACAGTTGATTAAGATCAATGATTTGGTAATGAATTGTGTTCAAATGTTTTTACTTTTTAAGAGCTTTTTTACACTTTCAGTGGTTTTAAATGAATATTTGATCACCTTTCCCCCAAAAGGCCGTATATTCAAAAGTTCAAAAAGGTAACCTATAAACCCCAAAATAATTCTTCACTATAAAAAAGAGTTTTT